>JAMKCH010060248.1:0-71624 GCA_023653785.1 Ophioderma brevispina
AAAACATGCATTTTCATACACTTTAAAAAGCTTTTTTTAAAATATTCGAAATAGGAATGTATGATCACCAAACTCTTCGTATTGTCCAAAATAAGAACGCATGGCGACATTAGGAGCTTAATCTCATCATCATTTTTGTGACGGCACACAAAGGAGTTATTGGGGCCTTAAACCAAAATTTAAGACAGAATAAAAATTACTGATATTGTTATGAGTTTTGTTGTTGTGAAAAACATAGAAGATTTTACCTTCATAAAGTTGAGAGAGAATGTAAACTTTTTTGTCCGTAAACCAAGCAAGTTGCAGCCCAAACGCAATTTATCTTCATTTTTATGTATGTGGAGTTTGTCTATGACTTATCATAGTTTTATCTTCTTGAAACATATTTTTATCACCAATAAAATTAATGTTTATTATTATTAGTTAAATCATATTATGTAAATGCAGTCATGTGACCCAAGTGAGGTCGTTCTGCAAGAAATTTGGGTTTGGCAAGTAAATGTTGATCGCAATTCAATATTGTATTTGCCATTCTGTTCTTCATTGCCAGTCTTGTGGTGTTAACCATCTCATTTTTGGTTAAAATGGGTTCTGCGAGTTACTTCTTGATTGTATGCGGGTCATATCTTAAAACTTATTGGACTCCTGCCTTTATGAATTTTCAGGAATAATAGCAAATTCCCCATCTTACCTTACAATCAAAGAAATAAAAGTAGTCATGCACGTCTTTTGTTCAAAACTATGGCTCCTGCCACCAAGTGTTGCGGTTTTTTTGGGACAACGTAATCTGGGGACCTTTTAATTTGGATCTTTTTTGAAAGCATTGAAAGTGTTAAGTTAATAAATGATTTTCTGACGTTTCTTACCACATTAATATGTATCCCTTGCATTGATCGGCCTACAAGAATCACATCAAATCGGCTCGTTGATAGACAATATTTTTACTAACTAATTACTACAAACAAAAAAATTAGTCTGGTGTTTTTGTTGCACGATATCACGGACCACTTCCCCATTTTTTCAAAAACACAATTCTAAGCCAATTATTTTAAAACATGAATTTATTTCCAAACAAAAGGACCCCCACGTCTTAAACCATCATAAATTTTGAATAATTTTCGTGAAGAAATTAAGTGCAGGGATGGGTCCTTGTTACCAACTCAAATTTAGCTGACTTCTCATATGATGCCTTTCTTAATAAATTTTCCGAGATATTAAATAACAATGTCAAAACGTAAATAAGGCAAAGGCATAAGCAATCTTCAAAACGCATTCTGCGTAAACCATGGATGATAACTCGCATCTACTTAAATCTTTAATAGGAAAAGGAAATTATACAAGAAATATATTTCCCGTGGCCTAATGATATAATTAAAACTACTTATTTAATTACGCAAATAATAACACTTTATTCGTGGCCTCCAAGAAAAAAAAGACTATACTGACACCAGCTGTGCTTTTGTAAACATTAATATTAAAACAAAAACTTGGAATATACTTAATGATGTGCTTGGAAGATCTCCCAAGTAAAAATTACCTTCAAAATTTCTTGTTATATTAATAATATCCTCAATTCTGATACAATTAATTTTCTGATAATTTTAATTCTTATATCTGCTAATATCTGGGACCTAACTTCAGCTCAAAATATTCGCATTCTCTGTTCATTTCAAACATTTCTTAAATCATATAACAAATACGCCTCAAAATTCACCCTTTCTTTCCCCGACTGATACTGCAAGGAATCATTTCTATTTGCAGTTTCATTGAAAAAGGGAAAAAAGTCCGGATGATGACAAATTATAAAATCCGATGTATAAAAGTTTGTCAAAGATATTATTGCAAACACCTTTAACCCATATATTTAATTATCGTTAATCTTCCGGCGTCTTTTCCAAATAAAATTAAAAATTGCGAGGGTAACTCCTATTTACAAAATTGGCAATTTGAAAATTACTTTTAGTGATATAGGCCATCTCAATCTGCCTGTGTGTTTCAAACAAAAAATTTTGGAACGTATTGTACCACAAACGTTTTTGACATTAATTTATGTTCTCGCTTTCAGTCTTATTAACGATAATCAATTTGGTTTTACCGGTTCCTGGTAGGTCATCTTATATGGCAATTCTAAACACTTACAATAACATTAGATCTGAAATGTGATAATCTAAACACACACTTGGAGTATTTCTGGGCCTCTCGAAGGCCTTCGATACCTTAAATCATGATATTCTTCTCCCAAACTCGAGCACTATGTTGGCGAGGTTGTTGCATTCGAGTGGTTGTTTCAGAAAATTACTTATTTAACCGATATCAATTGTCAATTATAATAATCATGGACTCATCACATTCCGTAATAAACATGCGGTGTGCACTCAAGAATCAATTTGGACCTCTTTATTTCTTTATAATACCAAATGATATCGTTATTCCTCTGAATATTTCTTCTTGACTTTATTTTGCCGATTGATACAAACCTTGAATTGCTCTCATACTAATTTCACTCTGATCTTAATCTATCTCCACAAATCTGAGCTTTTTTTTAAACATGTGTGCTCTGGCTTAAAGCCAATAAATGATCATTGATTTACTGACAAAACAACTACTCCTGGTTCAAAACAGACACCAGCTCGCAAAAGACATTTCACTTTTGGTTGATATTAAAATTGAACAATATAGTATTTCCAAAATTCCGGCCATACCAAGTTTCTCGTATTTTTAGGATGACCATTTAACATGGAAGCCTAAAACTATTCGTATTTCTAAAGTTTGATTGGTATCTAAATATTTGGTATCTATTCCGTTTGAAACTCTCTACCACTTGACACTTTATTTTCATTTTAATTAACAGTTTAGTTATGCCGCTGTTCTATATTGTAATTTAATTTGGGCGGATAAAAACAATTGTAATCTTGACATTATTCATAAACAACAAAAACAAAAATAATTCGTTTATTCACAGGCTCCCATTATCTAGCTCACTCTCTTCCTTTGTTTTTGGTCAATTTTATTAAATTAAATACTTTAGCGATTATGTATATCCACCAAACTTTCAAGGCAATTTTTATGTACAAATATTTCAAAATTTACTCCAAATTTATTTCCAAATTACCTTTTTTACTGGTGAGTTCAAATTCATAATTATTCCTACCCGTCGAGATCTATGGGAGATCGTTTGGCTAACTTCAACACTCACTTAGCCCGAAAATACGCTACCGGTGTCAGTGGGTCCCTTATTATGGCGAACCATTATTCTCTGTGATATATTACTTCTACCTTCTTCTTTTTGGTTTAAATTTAAGTCAAGCTAACATCATTATTTGTATGCTGTCATTAGACTGTTCTTACTATTATTATTTATTATTACTATTATTATACCGGTTGTGCTGCATTTGATTTGTATTCTGCTTTGTTTACTTTACCTTTGAAGTCAAGTTTAACATATATGGATTCTTTAAACCAGTCAGCCTAACTGCTTTTACAATGTTTGACCTTTGTCTTGTATATGTCTTTTGTACATCACATGTCTTTGTCTTAGTCATGTCCTTGTCTTTGCCACTGTATTGTCCAGGGTGAACAGTACGATTCGAGCTCTGCTTTGAAATGGTTTCCCTCCATAATGTCCATTTATTTGTTAAACTGATTTGTAGGAAACCACTTACATAAACTGAAACTGAAACTGAAAACACACAAAACTATTTTCTATAATTTAAAAAGGGGGGGGGGGGCATCCTTTGAAAATATTCTGCAGACACTAAGACCTTCTTGATATCAAGATATTGAAAATGGACGCGAAAAGAGGGTGAAACTGTGCATGAACCGACCCCAAACTTTTAACACGGGTAGTTACCGTCCAAGCAAAGCTGTCATGATGGGCCAAAGTAATGTAGAAAGTTCTGTTCCATTCATATTAAATATATTCGTTAACTGCAATAATATAGAACATTTAATATCCTTATCGTTATGAATGATTTAAAAGGTACAAAAAATTGTCCAATTGTGACATGAAAAAAAACACATTAATAAAATAAAATGGTTGTCAGTTTTAGACTAAATTAACTTCAGGTTATTTTAACTCTCAGGTCAGTCCAACAAAATTTCTCATCTACGTGGCGTACGAACCACTTGTTAACTGTTAAAGACACTATCAGTGGTCACCCGGAAAGAGTCAAAATATTTGAAATTTGCAGTAAGTAAGATCTTTTTATTTCAAGTGATTTTTCCAACTGAAGAATTGCGAAAAAAGGAAGAAAAACGGCGTCTTCAAAGAATTTGATCCCATGAATTACGTGTTGTAGTAGTGTTTCGTTCGGACACAGTAATGGCTTAAAATGTTGGATTCTGTGCTTATTAGGTGCTTCTGTCTTATTCATTTGCAGGATATGTAGGGTACCGTCTGCTACAGACGTGCAAAAATGATTTTTGAAGATTTTTCGATTTTATTAATATAGCAAATACTGATCGTGCCTTTTAAATAAACATTTCAAATAATTGTTGACACAAACAAGTACAAAAGCCTTTGATGATCAGATTACATTGATATTGTAGAGGAACTTCAATTTGCAAAAAGTGTTAGAACACTTTCCAAGCATGAGGGAAACATGAATATAACTGACTGGTTAGAAGCTTCTTAAATAACATGCAACTGTTAACGTTAAAGTTTGTAATTTACAAATTGATTATATTTTCTTCGCTGTCAAATAGACATTTTGTCTATTTTTAAAGCAAAGTTACAAAAATTGGATAACATACAAATACTTTACTTGTTGTCCTTATCTAGTGTATATTTTAGGCTGAAATACTCTGTAATTTTTCAAGTTCACAATAAAACAAAGCTGTGAAATTATGGTATTTTTTCCGTAGTCGTAATTTACAGCAATGCAGGGGACTGTCCCAATAAAAACTATACAACAAACTAAAAATTATTAAAAAATATAACTGTTTATTTCTGCCGAATATTTTGACTTTATTTGTTAGACAATTCCTAAGCTAAATCATCGCTTATTCCATCGATTTTGAGGGACCCTAAGCGGAGATATTGTCAATTGAACACAAAGGATAAAAACACTTGGCCCAGTTTCACCTGAAAGTCGAAGAAACTAAAGGCATAAAGTTTAGTCATTGGGGGAATAAACCGTTTTCAAACAAAAGAATAGTTAAGTCAGAAATGATGATTATCATGCATTGAATAATCAATAATATTATTCAAATGAAAGCACCAGGAAGTAGTGTTGTGAGTGAAATGAGGGACTCATTCTCAGGGGATAATAAAAAATAAATTCATGTGAATTGGGGAATTTGACTGCATGAAACTATGTAACAGCCACAGGTTGTGCTGGTTACAAAGTGTTGGAAACGCATAAGGAGAGGAACAATTACATTCCCCTATTCCCCCCTGCCTCCAAGATGCCGGGAGGAACATATTTGAGAAAGCAGTGTTCAACAAAGAGACAACCAAAGGAAAGGATGGTTGGTGTTCAAAAGTCTCAACTTTACTCAAAACAAGGGGCTTTTATGGTTCTACCTTTGACGGATGAAACCTGTAGTAAGGTTGAGACAAGAGTTTAGAATGAATTTTTAATGCTACATGTATTTATTGCATTGCGGCATTATAATGTTTATAAATTCTGTCTATGTCACAAGAAAGCAGCACGTTATACATTTTCATTTCAGAAAGAATGTCTTTGAAGTTGATTTTCAATGGAGAATGTTGATATCAGGGATAGCAGAAACTGGCCCACGAGTTTTCAACTGTTTAGATAATTACCCAGAACTCCTAAACCAGACCCCAAATTACACCAACTAAAAATTTATGGACGCGGGAATACTCCTAAAAAAAATCAGTTAAAATCAGTTGGATGAATTAAGTTTTGGCCAAAAAAAATAATCTTTGATTGTAGAGTTTTTTGGAAGTATGAGAACACCATATGCTCCCTTCATCCCATGCAAAATGTTCAAATTGCAGTCATGTCGTAGGCAGTCTGGACACTTCGCTCAGCAATAGATGATGGGGTGAGAAAAATTAAGGCCAAGGAGAAGATCCAGCTTGAATTCAGCCATGAGTTGTGGGGCTAGACCTTAACTTAAAACTTTGATCGGGCGAACGTAGCAACGATTTTGGGGGGGGGGGTTGTAGTTAATATTCGGTAAATAGGTCTAATTCTTCTAAGCAGCTCGCAACTCTCGCTACAACTTACAAAATTAAATTCATTCTCCCAAGGATGATTTTTTGATGCATTCATTTTGTGCCAATCGTTGACCATTAGTATCCAATCCTTCTTCATCGCACACGTTGGTCCTTCTTGAATTCGTTTGCCGATTCATCTAGATGGGTTGATCAAGCTGGGCAAATTTCTGAACAGAATATGTTGTTTTAATCTTGAAAGCATTATTAGATTAGGACGCATGAAAGTCGATTCTTAGTTTATCGTTACCCGCCGCATCGCTTTGGAGATAGAAATCACCGGGTCAAAAATTTTGCAAGATTGCCAAAATAATCATTATTTTCAAAATATCGTCGTTTTCACGAGGTTTGGCAATTGGAAACATATATTTTGTGTTTGTTAAAACAATTTTGATAAACTTTGAAGCAAAACCAGGCTTTTTTCCGGGGACTTTTAAAACACACATTTTAGGTCAATAATGAAAAATCTGATGAAATAATGAAAAAAGTCATTTCATCAACCAGGAAAAAAGAAGTAACGATTAACTCGGGAATGGTTTCATGGGCCTTACGGAGTCATTTCCCCAAATCAAATCATGATGTATATATGGTATAATATCAATTTGGTCTCTGGAACATTTGAAATAGCTGTTCCAGGAAGGATCGTTGCAAATAACCTTCTTTTGTGTAATATCCATTAGCATAAACCACCCCGGCACTAGAGCAATGGGCATATGTGTCAGAGCACTACCATACGTTAGCCAAGTCTTCTTAAAACAATAATACATGTGTACAAAAGATTCGTTTAAAACAACTCGGCGAATGTTTACACCAAAATGAAAAGCAGGCGATATGCATACAGTTTTTACGGGTGATTGTGAACTTCATCACACTTGACTTCTTCAGAACGCGCAACTTTGCTTTTCACGTTTTTCTCTCCTACTTCACCTTTGTTTCCGTATTTTTACGAAAAGAAAACACAGAACGATAACTTATTGAATGAGGCTTTCCCATAAATTTTTTTAACAACTTTTATTATTTCAGTTTGTCCAAGATCACTAGTTTACGGAAACACATGTTATAGTAAGTATCCTTTCGTAAGAGAATATTATTTGTTTTTAGACGGTTTTTGTGAAGCAAATGGGTATGTAGTTTCTAAACAAAAACCTAAAAGAGGATTTACCCTGTTTCCTTACAATGTACGCCAGGAACCCGATTCCCTCTATTGAGAATGACACGGTCGCATCATTTAGATTTGGAATCAGTGTCCAATGTTGCCTATGGTGTATTTATTATTATGGAACGCATTTTGGCCCACGGGTTTTGTAATTATTTATACAGTATATTGGTTTCTTTTCATTATGCTTGCTAGTCTGAGACCCCTTAATTGTATTGAGGTTTTTTTTGGATGGTTTTCTTCTTTTCTACTTGCACAGTAAATAATAAATGAGTATATACATGTTAAGGCCATATTATTTTAGAGTGTTAACCCTCGTCTATCGAACCTGAGCCATTTTTTGTAACATCCGAAGGGGTGGGTGGTTACCACCCCCTGTGATTTTTCGTTACTGAACACCCTATTCCTGTAATTGGGACCAAAGGATAGCTTAGAGTTTCTTTCTTCTTTCCATTGGTACTATGCCAAACGAAGTAACTACATCCCCCATTATGACGTCACCATGACTTCATATGTTGAGGAAAGGACGAAAATACTGAATATAGGGTGGAAAATTATATTTCACCTGATTATAGCTCTAAAATATTGTCATATATAAAACTAGTCATTTCCCATCAGTAGAGATTCAAAAACGGGATGAAAATCTGATTTTCCAACCTTTTGGTCGAACAAATTGTGTTTTTCATGTTTTTTCACTGTGTGTGTCTATGGCAATGCAGTTTTTGCTGACATGCGGAACTATGACGTCATGTGAGTAAGGCTAGGCATGTTGGTACTCATTTTTGGGTATCAATGGAAAGAGGAAAGGACCATAGCTATCTATTTGTACCAAAGCAGAGTGTCTGTGATGTTCCTGTTTTGTGTTAGGCATGTTGGTATTCTTTTCTCTTCCGGGGTGGGTGTTTACCACACCCCCCCCCCCCCCCCATCGATCAATTTGGGACACACTGTATATCCCTCGGTGGATGTTTGTTTTGGATTTAAGCCGACTCAGAGATTCTGAGGAGGGCGCCCTCATTTCCAAAAATCGTGTTTTTTTTTGTTGGCATTTACAGAATGCTGTCCATATACTAAGCATGTGTGAATTGCTAAGCTAAATCGAATTCCTTCATATATAAATCACAACTTTGTTTATAACTTTCCGGATCCGGAAGTTTGTTATACACAGTACCTATGGGACGTAATCTACACATAAATGGTTTACTACGGCATCAAAACGAAAAATCTGATTCATCTCAATTTTGATTGTGCATTTTAGTTTACTATCTTTAAGTTCTTGTTGATATTTTTCATTATTACACAAATAATAGTTCGAAATCTCCTGAATTCAGACTTAAAAGAGCGGACATGTCAATTGACAATACATTAAATAATTTGGCACCAAAAAAGGGTTTTAAAGCAAGCCGGGGAAAAACCTGAAGGGGGGGTGGTAACCACCCCCCCCCCCTTCGTATACGAGGGTTTAATAGAACAATTTAGATTTTAACATCTAACTTTTTCTTGGCCTCTTCGTGTGCATAGGAATGATGTCTGCTGTCCCGCCAGTACCGTTGCAAGTACATTTTTGGTATCCCTAGTTCGATCGAGTCTCGTACTTGTTTTTAGTGTGAGTGATCCACCTTAAGTCACAATCACCACCATCGGAATGTTCTCCAAGGGGATCAAATTCGCAGACAACGAAAACAGATAATTGTACAGCCAAATTACGAGTACCTGTCTTTTCAGTTCTGGCATAAACTTAAAGCTTTTGCCAGTCCCGTTTTTAATCGCAACTTGGAAAAGCTCCATGTCACGTCACTCAGACATTAAGAAGCTCCAATCAGGAAAATATTTGGTAGTCACTCGATGAAATAATTTGAACCATCCCCATGTTCCCAACAACTGAGAATCGTAATTGGGTAAGCCATTCTTCATTAGAACAGATGTCTTCCCATTTTCCATATCCTTCTCCAATCTACTTCCACCCCCCCATCATCAATATTGGGTGACCTTGCGAGGCTGCTGAAAACATGACTCAGATCACATTGCCTTGGGAGACGGGGTCCATTCTTTCCCTAAATCGGACAAGTGTTCCAATATTCTTCCATGATGAGCTCATAATAATCACATTTCAAAAATATCGTAAGTGAATTACAAGAACACTATTAACAGGTATGACACTAGTACCCTATGCAGTCCTGTGAAACTTTGGCATAAAACACACGACATATAAACTTTTCGCCACTAGTTCAACCAATTTAACTTCAAACCAAGACAAATTCAGGATCTATGACCATTCTCACCACCTTATATACTTTTGGCATATTTTATTACAAAAATGTAGTGCTTTTTTGTAATACTATTTTGTGGTTTTTGTTTGTTTGTTTTGTGTTTGGTTTTAATTTTAATCGGTAATTGGGTCAAATCAAATAACGAAGACAATAATAATCATAAAATTAGATGGAATTATTGGTCTCGCTTTGAGTAAATATCGAGCTTGTCGTACGCAACTCGCGCGATATTTAAAAAAGTTCACAGCTCGACTGATCTTGTATATATTGGGCTCAATCCTCAAATTTTGTATTATTATTGATAAACTGGAATTACTTTTTAGAATAGCTTCTTCGATCGGAGTAGAAAATCCGGCGCAGACTTGACTCTTCCGTCATCAGCGAGTAAAAAGTGTGTATGGTGAGGGTTCAAGGGCACTGGCTTCCTCTCTCTACGGGTTCGTCATAATATTCTACATGATTGGGATCCTGGAAGAAAACATAGAACTGCTTGCAACATCAAATATGTGGCGTGTTCATATGAGGAACACAGTCAAAGCTAAAGACAATTGTGCTTCCAGGACAAATGCTAGCCCAGTTTAATGCCATTATTGATTTGATTTTTTTTTAGTGTTTAGTTGTTGTTGAATATAAGAATTCACAGCTAGTCTTAAGCGGAGACAACAACGGAATAAACAGCAAGCCTATGCATTCACTGTACTAGACTCTAATAGCGCTAATTTGCATACATGTGCGCGGATCTTACATTTAGCAGTTACCAAATATTCGGCATCTAATGTTGACAAAGCCCACCAAATTTTGTTGTTGTTGTTGAATATCCCTAAAATAGAACTTCTTGGATTTGTTTTAAAAACACAACAGAAACTATCTCAAAATTAAGAGAGATAGTCATATATTTCTTGTTTTAACAATACCATGTCACCTGTAATTGAGAGTTAGTCATATACTTGCAGTTACCATGGGGGAGAGCGGATTTCCAATTTTAACCAATTGTTCATATAGAAATCAAATCCAGAATTTAGTACCGAAGAAGTGGCCCTGCTGCAGGGACTGAAACCGAAGACCTCCTACACCAAAGACGAATACCCCCCGAATACCCTAACCATTGGACCACGTATTGGACCCCATAAACCAATTTCTGACACTTCTATTTTCTTCACGCATGGCCTACCATAAAAATCATTCTTATTTAAAGTAAACGAACTTACTAGACGGTTTGTTCTGACCAAACTTGTGGTGTTGTATACATAGCCCCACGGTGCAATGCCAATGCAATTGATCGTATTTACGGGTTTATCGGATGTCCAATTCAGTGACTGGCATTCCCTAACTGCCTCGCCGACACACTGTGTCGCTCCACAGTTGGTTCCACCCGTTAGTATCCAGGTACAAGTCGTTTGAGAAGCCTTCAAAAGGAATACATATAACATGTATAAAGTGATGCTATCAAATCGCAAGTTGCGGGGCAAAAATGTGAAAATATAATACTTCTGTGCAAAAAAAAAGCAGCAACAACAACAGATCCACACTGATGCGTGTAGTAGGTCTATAAGTGTTCTATTTGCCGTTTTCCCTCATGTTAATTTCTGTATAACATTTAGGTCCGGGGTAAAAAAAAATAAGAATCCCTCATGAGAGAGTGTCCTAGCTCGGAATTATACGGAATAAACCGTGATCGAGATGTAGCTATTGGGCACAGTGCTGAAACAAATGTGTGCAGAACAGACAGAAGGCCAATGGGACTCTCCCTCTACTCATAGGACGCTGACACCGATCTCAGTGAAATACATTTTATGACATCACGTAAGGCTCCCAAAAAATAGTTTGTCTCAGCTTCCCTCGCGCATATAGCTTTTAAAATTAGATTTAGCTCATAGCTCTATGCGGCGGCGACGAATTTTACTAAGGATTTCTTTATTTAGGCGATACTCAGTACTTTTTCTTATTAAACACGAAGTGTGTCTCAAAACATTGGAACCAATGGAACCGTGCAAAGAAAAAGTGGAACTATATGGACTCTATAGTGTGTTTTCTTGTCATTGTGTGAAGTTTGTTTTATGCCTTGAAAACAGAAGAGGAGTACATTGGAGTGGCACATTTTGTATATTTCTAAAAACACCACGGCATAAATTTTAAAACAATATCGCATAAGTCATAGTTTATTTAGTAAAAAAAAGCATAGCACATAGCTTCTTAGCTAAAAGAAGTGTGAAAACCCCTGACTGTTCCAATCCGCCCCAGCCTCAAAGCGGGCCATGTTAGGCGCGTCCGTCCGTATCATAGATACTCGCGGCCCCGGATCAGCAACTCAGTTGAATAAATCCTGACACCACCACAAGCCATTACCAATGACTTGTGGATACGCTAAGAAGAAGAAGAAGAGCTAAAAGAAGCTGAGACAAGTGTTTTGTTTTGCCTAATGCAGATTATTGGCATGCCGAGTTGAAACAATATTAAGTTACCACGTGCTTTTAGGAGCAGTGTACTTTTTATAGTCCGCCGGACTCATAGTCCATCTACAACGGTAAAGAATAGGCCACTCGATTCAGATGATTCTTCACACAATATTAGTTCACGCTTTTCATCGCCATCAGACACGCTGGAAGAGAGAGATAGAGAGAATGGAGAAAGAGAGAAAAGAGGGAGAGAAAGAAAAAGAAGAGAGGAGTCTGAAGAGGAAGAAGAAACGAGGGAGCGAACGATATTTTCTACATCATAAAATTAGCATCATGGTGTGCAATCTGAGAATGAAAATGCTAATAAAAACTTATTTGAAATTTGAATTTTGAATCTAAGAAAACGGAGTCAGTAGTTCGCTTGGCTACTACCAGTTTCCTCATTGTGATGGCTAGAACGCTAGTCTACACCCATTTTTATTTTTAAATTAACGAAAGAATTTGCTGTAGTATTGTTTTGTTTTTCTGGAACATTACCTGTAACAAACAGCATACATACCTTCTTTAGAGCTGCATTGAAATTCTTCCTGTCCTCGGGATTGAGATCCAAGTTCTTGCGTCCTCCTGTCACTGATATTACTAGTTAGGATCCATTAAATTCCATTTGTCCATTAGCAGCTCTAGTACCAAATCCGCATCCGCGTCTTCCGTTAGTCTAATGTACTGTTTTATCCAAATGATTGAGTATTAAAACAAACTATAGACAATTTTTTATAGTATGAAATATCGTATCGTATCAAATATTGAAAAGTCGTAATTGTTATTTTATTAAAATCAAAGTGCGTTTTCGAAGTTTGGTTTTGCTTCTTTAGCGCAGTTTTTCGAATCTCGTATACCACCTTTCTCGTCTCTCATTGCGGTGAGGTAAAACCCCAAGTAATGATCAAGTCAATAGCACAAATTAATCTCTCCTATTTGTTAGATCGAGAGGGGACAATTAAATCGCCAAACCCGTAGGTATGCTTTCAGTCAGTTGAATAAACATCTATGTGGGTGGGTATAAGGGATAGGGTATATTTATGTAGGGATTGAAGCCCGCCATTTATTAAACGGTAAAGCAAAAGAAAGTCAAAAATCGCCAACAAATATCGTTCAAACAAAAATAAACTTAAATATGTTTATACCGAATTGACAATGTTGTTTCTTATTTGCAAATTTGTGAAATTCACATATTAAGGCAACGTATTTTGCTTTTTTAACACGCCAGTCTTGATATTGACGAACGAATTGGACGAGCAATTGGATGAAAATCAGTGGCACAATACAATGACACAAAAGAGAATATCAGTTACAGAATAATTAAATTGGTTTGACTTTTCAGCGATTCAGATTTCCCAGGATGAATTCAATTTTTTCTGATTTTATTAAAATCAATTACACACTTGCGAAATTAATTGGGAACCTATAGATGATGTGACATTTGTTTATGTTTATGGCGCCCCCGTTGGTGTAAGAGAGAAACTGGCAGGCAAAAGCACCTATACTTTGCATGGGGAAATTCTGTTTTTTGCTGTAACTTTTGTTTCGAATTAAATAATACTAACTTTCTTATCAAGCATAATAAGCTAATGCTACCAGCTGCATTTTGTGACCAATTTAGATCAGGAAAGATTCTGCAAGTAATTTATAACCAGATTTTTATGTGGTCTGTCCCACAGAAACTACTGTAACTATTTTGCCTGCCCAGAAAACAACCGAGGGTGGTCCTGAATGCAACAAGTGACGTCCATATCACATCATGATACCGTTGGTGGTGTGGGTGCTTGATATTGTCAGACGATTTCGACCTCCTAGTTGAATGAAAGTAACTGACACCAAACTTTGAAATACTGAATATCAATGACGGAATAATGGTTGGGCGTTTTCTTGCAACTCCGATCTTCCAGGACTAATTCCAATTGCGAGTGTCAAAAATTTCCACAAGTTCAAAATGAAGAAGCTGGGAACCCTCCTACACGATAGAGAAATCCATAATTTACTCCAAGCAGATCACAACCACGTATAATGCAATTACCTTTGCTGGTTTGACATATTTTCCCACTCTGGGATAAACAGGAATTGTTCACCAAAAGCATCTGTTTCACTACACAGGAATTCCTCTCTACCATCAACGTGGTCAATGTTCTTGTTGTCCGGTTCCTATTTGATGCTTGTCTTCTGGATGTCCACATAACATCTATACATTGCAGTAAACAACTGAAACCTACGTAATTATGGGCAGAGAATACCTGAGTATAATCAAAATGGCTTACTTGCTTGTCTGATTGGTGTGAATCATTACTTGATTGTTTGTTTGATTGCCCAGATAAATTGTTTAACATGAATTAAATTTTGTCAGAATTTAAATTTGAGTCATTGTAAAAGAACTCCAGGAGTTAATGTTCCTCCATACCTATAATCACGTCACGGACGCCGTGAAACCTCAATAGACCAAACAGAAACAAAATCGCCTTTTATGTCACTCTGTACCAAATCAAAAATATCTTAATGAGCTTCTAATCTATCGACGAAGATTTTGAGGCGTCCCATATTTTATGCTATAGTCCGTGGATCATTAGATTAACACACAAAATAATTTTTAACCTTTTATTTAGCTACAGAAATGTCTAAAAGTGAAAACAACAGGTGGTTTTTATATGTTGAATTTCAATATAAACAAAGGATGAATTTTCCTATTTGCTCCTATAGGAATTAGAAATTCACAATTTTTGTTTACCAAAAAAAATTCTCAGCTTAATCCTGTCAGAAGGAGATATTTTTGATCGGAAGCTTTCCATCAGTGCAAAATCAGAAATTTTCACATTTTTTGGACACCTGTTATATGATTCTCTCGTTGCAACCCTTTAAATTGTGGCAACTTATCGACGTTTAATCAGTTTATGTTTGTTTATTAGCATCATTCCATTATGTAGGGTGTCTGTAATGTCCCTCACTAATAAAACAATCCTACAAACAAAACAACAAAAACTGTTGTGATACTCACTTCTTTGATTGAGGTCCTTTTGAGGGTTTGTACTGAATACATTCTTTCTTTTTTGAAAGTTGTCCCTTAATCACATCCCGTTTGTCTTTAGTGTCACCCTTTGTTGTCATCCACCTTGTTTATTAATTTTGGGCCATTTTGATGCCATGTCTGATCAATCACAAGAAAAACAAAACGACCTGTTTAATTACAAACCAGCAACACTTAAACCGATTGAACGTGAGTTTTAACCTTACTCATTGACCCTGTTGATCGACTCGTTCGCTAGCTCGCTCGCTCGCTCGCTCACTCACTACTCACTCACTCACTCACTCACTCACTAACTCACTCACTCACTCACTCACTCACTCACTCAACTTCATCATTTCACTTAGAAGAATGATTTCCTGTTAAACACGTCAGTGTTTCAACACCATATTGCCTGCATTTGGCCAATTCATGTTTCTTGTAGGTTTTTGAATACATCATGATTTCATATTTCACCTATCTTTATGAGGTCAGCGCCCTACCTATTGCTTTCCGTCGTCGTATCGAGTTGTCTTATAGATGTAGCAGTTTTGGTTTACTTTATTAATTTTTTTCGGCTATACACGTAAATTGCCAGGAATTTGTAGGGGTGATAGAACGGGATGTAGAAGGAGAAGGTATATTATTTGAATTATATCAATAATATCGGAATCTGAAGAAACTGGAAAAACCTCTGAATTCTTAAGTGAATGTGCGAAGAGACTTTTAGCAGAGACATTTGTTTTGGAAGAAGCATAAAATCTGCGTAAGTTGTTTGAGCTTCCCGAGTGTTACCTATTTCGCAAGGTGGTTTCAACCAGTTCAAGTGGCTGATATGTTTTCCTGTTTCGGCTCCCTTACTTGGTGCAGGGGTGTATTTTTATAGTGAAATTGCCTGCGTCAATCTAGGCATACTATTTTTAGGTTTTGAATTCTTCTACTGTTGTCAACATATATTACATATAACCTGTTTTATTAATAAAGGGACATATAGGGATATTTGTATGGAGAATACTTAATGATTTAGTTTGAAGAAAGAACCTCTTTGCGTGGGTTTGTCGCCTTGCGAACCCCCGAAAACTAACTGGAAAAATCGCACATCTTCCGTCATAGCCTCGTTTGCCAGATGTCCACGTTGGAAGAATAGAGTAATATCCTCATTTCATACCTTATGTCCAACTTGTCCCATAACGCTGGTTATAGTGTTAAGCTTGTAACTTCACTATCTGTACATGATGCAGTCTTAAAATCCCTTCAATGTCGGGAACGTTTTTGTTCGGAATTAACGGGTAATAAACATACAAAATAAGTCAACGTCAATCAGGATTCCAGAAACAAATAAAATACCATCCGATAGGGATGCGATAAATCTTTCCATTATTTAAATTTTTAAATACTCTTTGGTAAATGAAACCAAATCCTTACAGGATACATATGCACAAATATAATTGATGGAAGCTTTATCACTAACAATTGATGATCATTGTAATGAATCTACATGGAATATCTTAAATCAATTGATTTTCTCCTTAATGACGTTTTTGAATGCAATCTCTCTGTGTAAAAAACACTAAGAGCCCTGGCTTGGACTCAATTACTAATGGAAAATTTAAAAATGGGGGTAGAACTATGGGTACGTCATTATTAGTGTCTTATATAACTATCTACACTGAAATGCATCCTGAAATGGAACGAAGGTGTTATAATTCCAATTTTCAAGAAGGGCGATCAAAGGGAACATGAATATTATAGGGGGATTACCCTCACTTCGTGTGTTTCCAAGATTTATAACAGAATCTCCAAGCATGTCGACTTTATTGAAATCACAATATCCTCAACCGCAATCCAATGTATTTCCGCAAAGACAGGCGCTGCGAAGACCACCTCTTCACTTTAAAAAGCATCATTGCTACGCGCCAAAGCCGAGAGGTAAAAAGACATTTCTCGCTTTTCTGGACTTCAAAAAGGCCTCCGACACTGTTTGGCGGATGGGCTTATCCATGCAGCCTATAATATTGGTATTAGAGGTAGTTTTCTTAATATCATTAATAATATGTCCAGACCGTAAAATCTAAGTTAGATTCGGTGATGTGGAAACCGACTTTTTTAAATCGAGGACGGGGTCAAAACAAGGTTGGCAGTTCACCTATTTTATTGTATGGAAATCAATGAGCTCGCTAAAATGATAAGGAAAGAGAATTTAGGTGTTAGTATTCTTAATGTTAAATTGGGGTCCTTTTTGGGCTGATGATGTGTTTTGATCTTTGATAATGAAGAAAGACTTAGAGTAATCATCTAACACTGCAGTGATTTCCAGACGTTGGAGACTATCCTTCAACTTTGAGAAATCTAACGTCCTAATAATGGTCACGTCTCAATGAGCATAGGAAATGGAGACTAGGGATAACTTCATCACTGAGGCTAATTGTGATAAATATCTTGGGGTGTATATTTCCAGAAATCTATCAGATAATTCACATATTGAGGAGGTCATTAAAAAAGGTCATTCTGGACACGCTTAATTAAATCAAATTATTAATGACCAAGGGATTTGCAATAGAGTATATACGGTGAACCTGCTATAGAAATCAATCGGCTCCCCTCAATTAACTATTGCCTGTTCACCCCACCCCACCCCCCCCCCCCCCCCCCCCCCTGGTGGTTTTTAAGCCATTTTACCATGGATAAGTCGAAAATCTTCAGTACCAAATGGCAGAAACAATTCTTAAAGCTCCTAGGAATGTAGCTAAACAGGCACTTTATGGAGATCTAGGCTGGCAATCTATCTACCTCCATGCCAAACATCGATAAATACTTTAATCGTCTAAAAAATATGGAAAATAATCGCTGCGCATAGATTAATGTTAAATGCCATTCTTTTTGTTGGCGACAACCATAAATGGGCCTGAGGGCTGGCTTGAAAATGTTAAAAGTTTTTGAAAAATGCATTTAAGTCTGATTTGAATGCCGACCAGAAGTAAGTCATCCTGGATCAATACGTATCAAAAGGTCATTGTTAATATGGATCACACCAATTGGTACAATAGAGCTCAATGCCAAATAATCTTTATTTAATAATTACGCTTAAGGTCAAAACAAACTGTCCATCACTGGAGCCATATTTACTTGATGTACGAATTTATTAGGATGTAACTTGAAATTCAAGGCTCGTACAAACCACACTTGATTTGGAAAGCAGAAAAAAAATCTTGGTTAATATTTTTAGTACAGGCCTTTGTTGCCATGAACCAAGATCAAGAAACTATTGAGTCAATTTATGTTCGAATGTGCTATTTTACATCCTATTAGGATGAAATTTTCAATGATCTCCAGCAGAGACTTATTCAGAATGGACCTGAAACTTCTGGGACATCTTCATTAATGGTAATATGGATATTAACATCGCTGGTGTTTGATACATTTTTCCAAGATAACTAGTCTTGGAAACGTGATATTTCTTTTCGGTATCGGACGATATGTTCTCGTTACGTAACCTCCTTTGATACGCTTCTCGCATCGCGAGACCGGTGTCCCACCCTTTCTGGTTCACTATCGTTGAGCTTCCAAGCCTCACACATCGCTTTGAGTCAGCTCATCATCCAATCCGTACCGTTCGACTTTAATATGAACGAGGACAAGCACAAGTTCCTCTTCCAACCAAGATGTTTTTGGTCGCCCATTCTATTCACTTCAAACATCAGGTGAAGCCCGCGTCAAAGAAGCAATCCTCGGCGGAATCTTGTCCCGTTTTTAAAAGCGAAGGCATAGTGAGCCGCATCAAAACACTCACAGAAAGTGAAGCGGATCTGATTGACTCAGCCCTAAATTCTTTGGAATCTGTTGATATAGCTACCGCCAAGAATAGTTTGCAAGAGCTTCCCGCCTTATCAAACATCGACAGAAGCTAATCAAGGCTGGCTGACCGTTCCCCTCTTGGTTCGGCCACCGTAAAGGAATACGTTGTCGACGACTTAGCCGACGACTCGGACAATGAGAAGCGTCTCAGAAAGGTAATTGTTGTTGATTAATCCAAGCGTGGGGTATCATGATTCATATGACATGTTTTTATATGGTAGTTAATTGCTCTCATTTATTTTATATTCGAATTCCTTTTTATCAATTTCGCAGGCAGAGAAAGCTGCAGCCGCCAAAGGCCGAGGCGACCTAAGAAGTCCAGAATTCAATCCCAAGTTCCGCAGTAGGCCACGCCCTTTGCTTGCCTCGGCCTGTTTTGCCTGGGCGCAATGTTCGCCGTTTCAACACCATTGCGCCATATAGATCAGACATCAGTAGATGCTTCACAGTGCGGCATCAGCGGTCACGTGCGAGCCAAATGTCCGTCTCTCAGAGCCGTCAGACGTTCCTCTCAACTACCAGGAATACCGGGCCATTTCCAGCGCAAAACAGGAAGCGCCTAGAGACTGGGAATTCGCCAATTCTGATTTTCCTCACCCTGTACCCACCGGCGTTAAGGAAAATTAAAACCTTGTTATTTCATTTTGGCAGGCCCGTCGCATGGGGGGTGGGGGGGTGGAACACCCCCCCAGCGAGCCTCCAAAAAGAGAAGAAAGAAAAAGGGAAAGAGAGAGAGAGAAGGAAAGAGAAGATAAAAGAAAGAGAGAAAGGCGAAGTAAGAATGAAACAAAAGGAGAACAACATCAGAACGCATGCGATTGAACTCCAGACTTACAAAAACCCAAATACACAAATATTTGGCTTCCCATAATCCAATAGTTGTGTCCAAGCCTAACCAACGGTAATAATGAATTGTTAATTCACCAACGTTTACGTGTGATAAAAATGTGTAAACAGTAAATTTGAGAAAAAAACGAGGGGAGCCATGGCCATTCCTCAAGGTTGGTCTTAACAGTAATATAAGGGGACTTTCAGTCGGGGACTGAAGTGGTCAAGAAAAAATGGTAGGGATAGATTCCCTAGCCCCCAGCCCCATAAAAATTATAGGTCTACCGGCTGTCATTTGAATTAATTACGATACTTAAACCTTTAAAAAGAGTTCTTAACTAGTCAAATCCCAGAGCTTCCAGGGGCTCAAAGCCCCCTGGACTCGGCAGGGGCTCTGCCAGGCACCGCATCGTAAAGAACTTGGCGTTAGCTATATGTGGATAGGCCCCTTCGGCGGTACACGCTTATACTGCCCGTATCAGTGAGCAAAGTAGAAACCAGTCTTTTCTTGAATTGGTTACCATTTACCCTCAAAAAGTGTAATCTTGAAGGTGCTGAATAGCTGAAATCCAAGAGCTCCGGGGCTTCGCCCCCTTGGACCCCCAGAAGGGTCTGCAACCGGCACCACACCCATTAAAGACATTTGCGTAGCTATATGGCAATACAAGCTTATAACATGTATAGGCCGCCTGCCTGTATCAGTGACCAAAGTTAGAAACCAGTCGTTACTCGGGTCTTTACTTGATTGGTTACTATTTACCCTCAAACAGTGCATGGTCATTTTAAGGTTCTGAATAGCTTAAATCCACAGGCCTCCGGTCCCTCCGCTCCCTCTATGCAACTATTCTACCACTACCGGTTTTTGCGAGTCCCTTCATAATTGGTGTGCTACTTTATTGTCCGTCTATGCCTCACCACTTATGTACCTTTTCTGCAGGGTTTTCTTGATCAGCGATCTTGTCCCCTCGCACTCCGCCTCTCCCACGCTTCTCCCCCGTATTATCACGTCTTCGTTTTTGGTCCCCTCTTCTCCCGGGCGCTGCCCCCCTTACATCCAGCAGGGGCTATGCCACTGCACCCACCGCTCCACCAGGGGCCCTAAAAGCGGGCCCCTGTTACCCCACCCGTTAAGGGCTTTCAGGTTTGCGTCAAGGCACTTGCGGTGTGCAGTTCAGACGATCAAGCGAACAACGGGTCTTTCAGAGCATCTAATTAGGGACAATTTTCAACGGCCCTTAAGGGGCCCGGAACCGTGCGCGGTTAGTGGTATTGTTTTATTCGTCACTACGCTTCCAAGGACTCTTACTGCAGCTATAACATTTCTTCACTTTACAACCCCCCTGACACACATGTCTAGCGACGGCCCGCATTTTGGAAGAATGAATTGAAAGCTAGTCAATTTGTGACTGATGTCATTGAATTTGGTTATAAAATGCTTCGAATTTCATCCACCGCCTTTCAGCGCTAAAAATAACAATATCTAGTTTAAGTCATCCTGTTTTTGTGGAATCCGAACTATTCGGATGATCCGTAATCGTTGTATAAATTAGCGTGATTCGCCCCCATATTAATGCAATCCTTTAACTGTAGCCGAGGGAAAGAAATTACGTTTGGTCTTGGATCTTCGCCACCCAAATCAAATTTGTTAAAACAGTTCAAGTTTAAGTATGAAGATTAGAACCCCACATGCACAGGTTCTCATTCAGTCAATATTATTGTTAATTCGACCTCGAGTCCGGTTACCATCACGTCGAAATTTTCCCCCTGCACAAGAAATTCTTAGGGTTTTCGTTGTCTCACAAAGATATACGTTACTAGATATTATGTCTTTACAGTTCATCCTTTCGGCCTTAATAGCGCTTGCTATCTTTTTACCAAATTGACCGGCCCCTTAAGTGATATTACTGGGCGAGCGCGAGGGTATTTATTTCCCCTTTTTTCATTACATCGACGACGGTCTATTGTGTCCCGTCTTCGAATTCCGCGGCGGATAATCTCGCTTTGGTCATAAATACAATTCAAAACGCAGTGGCTGTTTTGCAGCAAAAACAAAGTGCGTTTGGATCCTCCCCGCGATTAAATTTCCTAGGCCCTTCTGATCGATTCACCCTACTACGTTTTTTGTTCCACAAACAAGATCACCAAGTTATTGTCCATCTATTCGGCAATTAATACCTTCGCGTTCTGCAAATCGGTCCCGTCAATCTTAGCTAGGTTACGCGGTCAAAAATTTCAATGTCCCTAGCGCTAGGCCCCCGTTGCCAGATTGATGACTAGGTCGTCCTATCGTACTATAGAATCTAGAATTTCGTGGTCGATTCTATTTCTTTGCCTGATCCGGACTCGCCGAATACGTTTTGGAAGAGGAATATTTCCTCTTTGAAAACGGCTTCCGTTCCGTTTTCGTTTGGTCCCTTCCATGAGGGTTTTTTCAGACGCCAGTGATTTTGGATTCGGCGGTTATATCGAAGGCTATGCCGAATCGCGCGTGCACGGCTTATGGTCAGAGGCCGACGTTCCAAAAGTCCACTTGGCGAGAACTTGTGCCGCAGTTTTTAGAATTCTTACCGATTTGAGTAGCGTTCTTGTAATCATAAGTTAAATGCGTACCGATAATTCCAACGTTCCCCTTATCATCAAATGTGGTAGCGTTAAACCCGACCTGCATCAGATCGCTTTATCCATTTTCTCTTTGTGTAGATCTCACAGACATCGTATTATCCCCGAATGGTTACCTAGGAAGTGGATAAACCAATTAGCGGCAAAATCAGTAAGTTTCGAGATTTTGACGAGTGGTTCAATCGATTCTCACTCTTGTTTTGTTATTGATTATTTTGGGGTCCTCATACAATCGATCGATTCGCTTCTTCCCATAACTCGAAACTCACTGCTTTTAACGCCAGGTTTCTGTGCAAATGTGCCACAGGCGTAGATGCCTTTTGGTCAAAATTGGAGCTTTGAAAATAATTATCTATGTCCCCCGTTCTTTGATAGTCCAGGTGGTAAAACGTTTGATATCTTCAAAAGCCGGTGGTACTCTAGGTCGTTCCCAAATGGCCCTACTCTCACTTTGGCCTTTAATTTGCCCCGACGGCTCCCACCTTGATTCTCACGTGCACGATTGGAGGCTTTTGAAAGCTTCCTTTTCTCCTCCATCTTTGGGCGGGGATTCAGTTTTTGCGCAGAGCCTTCCTTCCCGACCTTGGCTTTGAGATTTAAAGTTGCAAATTTCTACAGAACCCGTAATATAGGTTTTTGTTGACTCAAAACTTGGGTTATTGTACCCGTTGTGTAGGGCCATAATCTAAGGGGCCAAACTTTTGTCTTGGCCTACGTACGTTTATTTACATAGGCTAAACAATGTATTAGGCCTATAGGCCCACCGATCGTTAGTCCCGAGTATTCATATGCAATATTGCAGGAAATATTTGAGCTATTACTTTAGTTGCATCATTTTTTTCCCTCAATGCGCCGACCACGTGTTACTTTTGGTTTTTAATAACCCGATATAGTGTACCAGAGTCAATTTGTCGCTGCGACCCCCTCCAGTGTTAGCTTGCCGATTTGCGGCTTCCTGTCCATGTGGTAGACAGTGCTAATTTAACGAACAGATACTCTTTCATGCGTTTTCCCGTCCATTTGGTTGGCGGAGATAGCTAGTCCTTGGTGGCCTTTTTATACGTTAAGAAAACGTACAGAGCGTCAATAATTTTTGACGGTTACATAGGTCAGTGTCAGCCGATTTTCGGTTTCCTATCACCGTCCATTTGTTGACGGGTAACTTCTTTTTGATCTAAAGAAACAACGTATTTGAATTCACGTAGGCCGTTAATTTTTATTACGCATTTTTTCGTGAATCTCCTCCAGACCGCTACATTGACACCCTCTTGATTTAGTGGCATATGATAAGGCGCATTATCAGCTTTGACGAACTCACTCCTTATTATGAGGAAATCCACTTACGTGCAATCATCTAAGACATTAACTTAACGCATGTTTTTGTCAAAGAAGTTTCTCAAGTTTATTATTCGACCTCTTCCATATATTCGCGTGAATGCACGATCACGTTGACAGGCCTTCTTTGGCGTTTCTCAACCACGAGGCTACTCTGCTCAGCCCTGTCAATTGGCACCAAATATCAGTTTCTTGTGTCTTTTGTGTCGTATTTTGTATTTTATTATATACATGAGGTAGAAGAAAAAGAAATGATGTTTTCTGACGGAGGTACGTAGGAAGAAAAGTGATATTTCTTTTCGGTATCGGAAGATATGTTCTCGTTACGTAACCTCCTTGTTACGCTTCTCGCATCGCGAGACCGGTTCTCCACCCTTTCTGTTCACTCTCGGGTTGAGCATTCAAGCTCACTTCCCCCCCAATCCCTCACCCAATATATTTTGGGTTTGATTTTGTTAGTTTAGATATATTTTTGATGGACTATGTAATGAATACCGCCTATTTTGGCATCTTTTTGAATTGAGCGTACCCATGTCTGTATTCCCCGCAAGGTATCGAGGGAGTGCGCCCTTGCACTAGCTTCCTGGACGCACACAACGTTTCCCCCACCGGGGGTTTTTCGTGGCACAGAGTGCCGATAGCCTCCGCTATCGAATGTTGCGGTGCACCTTGCTTTAGGGGTCGGCATGAGGGGGAGGGGTACTGCAGGCGGACCGAAGAATTTCTTTCACGTCTCGATGCTTTTGTCCTTCGTTTTCCGGTCTAGACCCCGGTGTCCGCATTTTTTCCCACTCGACACCCACCTCTCCCCCCGCTTTTCCTCCCTAACATATATCTACTTCCCAGTTTCTCCACCTCAACTCACACCACTCTTTCCTAATGCGCCATCTATCTTCTACATGCTCTAATACCGTCCCCTCCCCTTCAGCTCCTCTACTCCTTACAAGCCCCCCTCAATCTACATCCTCCGGTCCTCGAGCTGCAGGTGCTCATTTGTTGTATCTACCTGACCTCATACTGTTGCCTCCCCAACACCACACAACGTCAGTCCCCCTTGGTTCCTGACTTCAATCTCTTCTCATTCGCTATGCCTCCCTTTGTTCTCGCCCACTAGTAATTTCGTCCTTAAACCCTCCTACCTCACGATGTTGCCGACGACCTTCAATGCCAACACTTATCGCCGTAACCCCCCACCTCCCATTTTGTAATCCTCCTGCCTTATACCCACCCCTATCTTCCTTTTGACACTCTAAACGACCGAGATTACATTTTTCTCTCCGCTGCACCCTCTGTTCGACAAGTCGTATAGTTATGGCGCTGCCTCCTCCCACCCTCGGCATTCCACCTCTCTCCTCTTTCGCTGCCCCTCTCATCCTGCTTCTTCCTCACTGATGTTTCCCTTTGTCCTTCACGCCCCCTCCTTCCGGCACATACTCAAGGATCATCCCTACGCAACCGTCATGAAGCCCATGGCTATGCCCCCTGAGCTCCCCAACGGACGATTTATCTGTCGTCCCATATTCCACTCCTTCCCACTTCCGTACTACTGGCTACTTTCCAGCACCCATACTCCCTACCTTTTCCTGTCCCTCCACGCAAACTCCCCACCCAACGACCTACTCCATTTACAGGTCCCCCTGTGTCCCTCTCAACCTGTGTCTGCCTTCTATGGCCTTGCGCGCCATCTCGTTCTAACTGCTTTATTTTCCTTTGTCTCATATGGAATAGTGCCGCGGTACGCCTCCCTATCCCTTACTTTTCTCCCTGGCTTGCCTCTTGGTCGAAAGGTAAGCGCCTTGCTTTTACTCACAGTTGATTTTAGTGTGCGCACAAATTTTAAAATTGTTCATATAAATATTGTGCCGTGATCGTATTGGTGCGCTTGACGTGTGTGATATTATTCTAATAGTCTTGCGCCCTAGCGAGGGCAGCCGTAACGGCGATTTCTTTGTTATTTACCGAGTAAGCGATATTTCGCATATAGCTTTTTCCGGTACCGGTTCTTCGTATGGACAAAAAACTGCTAGATATTTCTTATAATAGACTGGTTATGGTTTTGTTTGACATTTGTGTCAAACGAATTAATATTGTCTTGGCCGCGTATTTTTATTCTTTTCCACAGATGCATGGAGAGAGTTCGACGCAAGTCTACGCGATTCAGACCCATCCCGTACTCGGGGATTCGTCACAATTTGACCAATCTTTTGTTGTCATCTAAGGCCCCCTCTACTGTCAAGTCTTACTGCTTCAGCGTGGAAGAGGTGGACTATCTGGGCATCTTCTAAATCCGGCGTCAAAGCATTTCCAGTTTCTCCACTTCATTTAGATCTCTACGTATCCGAACATTTCCAGTTTCAGGATCAAAATCAGCCGCCGATTTAGCCATCGCCGCAATCAAATGGATGCATTCTTTAGCAGGTCTGTCTTCACCTTCTGATTCCGTTCTTGTTAAAAACCACCCTGAAGGTAGCCGTCGGGTAACCGCTAGCCTCGCGTTCCACAAGAACCAAAACTTCCAATGTACTACAAAAAATGACTGACTGTTCGAAATAGAAGCTCCATCGCCGACCTCAGAGTTCTATTCGTACGGCCTTTGGTTTGTTACGCCGGATTTCTTCGCTTTGATGACCTTAGCGGTGTTCGCCGTAGAGACTGTAAAATTTCGTCCGACCGGATGGTCATTCATCTTGCTAAAGCTAAAAACGACCAATTCCGTCAAAGTTCAGACGTCACTATTGCTTAGGACTTAACAAAAGACACGTGCCCAGTCGCCATCTGAGCGTATTTTCCGCCATTGGGCGATCCTCCCGACTCGGATTTTACCAGTTATTCGAAGGTTTCTCCTCAAGAAAGGCTTGATTAATATACTAAGCATCCTCTTAGCTACACCCGAAATAGGGATGATTATGAGCGAGGCTTTGAGCTCAGTTGTCTCTGATCCGCATTTACGGGCTCCATAGTTTCCGCCGGCGGCGCCTCGGCAGCTTGCAATGACGATTCATGACCTTCTTATTTGGTTTCCAAACATGGCCGATGGAAGTCCGAGAAGTCTCGCAACATGTACATGAAACACTAGCCTCGCTCAAATCTCCTCCCATCAGCTCCCCTCGGCTTATAAATCGGGTCAGTTTTCCGCTATTAATTATCCGTTAGTGTTTGATACTAAATTATTTAATCCCTAACAATTTTGCCTCAATACTTCTTTTAGTACGGGGAATAAATCTAGTTACGGGTAAATGTTACTGGGCTAATGTTATATGATTCTTTGTGTAAACACTAGTTAGCCACGAACTTCCTGAGCATCGTCAGGACTTTGAAATGACATGGCCGTGATTTCATAGTGGTGATGAAAAGACTTTGGCAAACCGAGTCATGGAATCTTCGAAACTTTTGTTTCTATCTAGTTTATTTTTGCCAACGCATATTGGGTATTGGAAAAATTAAACCACGGGCTACTCTGCTCAACCCTGTCAACCACGAGGCTACTCGCTCAGCCCTTCAATTGTGCACCAAATATCAGTTCTGGTT
Organism: Ophioderma brevispina; assembly: GCA_023653785.1. Lineage (NCBI taxonomy): Eukaryota > Metazoa > Echinodermata > Ophiuroidea > Amphilepidida > Ophiodermatidae > Ophioderma > Ophioderma brevispina. Next base: position 27,221 of record JAMKCH010060248.1, read on the forward strand.
TTTGTCCTTTTGGTCGTATTTGGTATTTTTCTATATACATGAGGTAGATTAAGAAAAGAAATGGTTTTCTGACGGAGGTACGTAGGAAGAATATTCGAATCATGCTGCCAAGCATATCTTGTATCTGCATGGAAAAACTAGATCAGCTCAAGAAATAACGTTGTCAGTTTATAGTTCTTTGGAAGATGTTTTCACATGACTACATGAGGTCGCCGGCGAGGCTCGACGGCGCGCGGCACTCACCCGAGGAGCCCCGACACAGCGGCAGGACGGCCAGACGCCCGTTTTAATTTGTATGGATATTTTCATTTTGTATATTTCTGATTAGTTTGTCTTTGTATTTCTTGTGTTAGTGATGGCACCACGGTTTGTACGATGCGTTACACGATTGCTACACGCAATCTGATACCTGATCTACTGTGTTGTGGGAGTAATGTTTTTTTGGAAATGTATTTAAAATCCGTTTATCTCCAATGTTATGGACTTAAAGCACTCAAAGGGCTTCCGGGCTATGTGTTTATTTGCATGCCTATCTACTTGGAAGCAATGTTTAAGCCTACGTGCTAACTAATAGAAAAAAAAAATAATTTGCTTTTGCTCTGTGGAAAAGTTATTTTTTACACGAAACTGTGTAAATGAGAAAAAATAGCCAATTTGATATCGTAAACATGACATTAGCTTTTTGTTAGGTATTTGGATGACCAGTCCGTGTAATTGAAAATTGTGACTGAGATTAAGCTATAACTGATCATTTTGAGATATGGGCCTTTTTAAGTTCACAAAACATTTTGTTTGAGTCAGTAAAATTGCGAAATATCATTTTCCCACCCTATTTTCATACTTTTCCTCGCTTCCTTTTCTCCTTCCTTCCTCACTTATGACGTCATGTAAGTGACTTCATCTTGCGAATGTTGGATACTGCAATTTGATGTCATAGAAATGAGTAACTCTAAGCTCTAAGCTATCGCGTGGGGTACCTTTATAGGAATTAGATGCCCAGTAAGGAAAATATATTGCGAAGGTTGGTACCAATTTGATGCCAATATAAATGAGTAACTCTACTCTATCGCGTGGTATCTCATTTATAGGAATTAGATGCCCAGTAAGGACAATCGGGGGGGGGGGTGGCGTTCGGGACTTTGCGCGAGTACGTGGGCTGCGCGTACGTGTATCGTGGTGTTGCGAATTTGGAGTATTAAAATGGGTTGTATGTTCTGTTTGTGTGTGTAAATGTAATGTGATATTTTGAAATACTTTAACGTGTGTATATTTGGTTTAATAATAAGCCATTCTATCGTTTTTAATTATAGTTAAGTGGGTCCATATTAAAAGAAATGTTATGTACTGTCTTAATATTTCAAGCCCTCACATTTCCACGATTTCCCTTTTTTTTATAAACCTGAAATATAATACTGAATAATAAAATTATGTAATTTGATCCTGTTGATTTCATAATGTATTAATTTAAAAACATCTTGTAACTTTTTTGTAATATTTGTAAACGATTAATTTTTTCACTGTACTTGCATTATTTACATCATTATTTATCATATTGTTTTTGCTGTATTCTTTGATGAACAAATAAAGATTGATTGATAATTCATTTCCCCATGTACAAACGATGGGGAAATACATGGTCCGGAAAGGGCACCACAAAATTCAAAAACGTATCCAGCACCCAATTGAATTGTTATAGATAATTAATTTGGTCTATTCTTAAAGCACTATCAGTGATTGCTAATGCAGAAAATCGAAAAAATCATCAACATCTGATGTTTTCCATGTCTGTGACAAGTTCAGGTGTCCTAACATACCCTGCAGTGATAAGAACCGAAGCAACAAAATAAGGCCAAATTTGGATATTTTAGTCTAACTGGTCCCGCACGCGCCACGGACACTTACTAAACCACGTAATTAATTGGAGATTCGTATCTTTGAACGCTGCTTTTCCCCTTCATTTTCTGTCAATTTTTCAATGGAAAAGATAATTTAGGACTCTTTGGATCACTGATGATAGTGCCTTTAACTCATAAAAATAGCCATTGTTTAAACTGGTATAGTGCATCACTGGGAGAAAGCGCAAAATGCGGCTACTTTTCAGCGCAAATTGGCACCCCTAATTTCTAAACGATCAATATTTTTATTTTTTTTTTTTTCTTTCACTAATATAAGAACTGTGCGCAGAGTTTTGCAGAATTATTATTCCAATGGGAAATTCATTTTCTGGATGTATGGCTCCAGGAGCTCCCCTCCACTAATGTGTGTAAATACCTTATCCATTTTGAGTGGTGTAAGAATGTAAACTATAGAAGTGCACTTCCTGCATTTATCTTGTACTTGTGTAAATTTTACAGTATTATACGCAGCATTCATTCTAACAACTAAATAGGCCTACCGTACAAGTATAATTTATAGGCCTATTTAAAAGAAGGTCTAAATTATAGCAGGTTTGCTAGCCGGGTTGCCTAGGTGTTGGAGTGGTCATCCGTGCTTTTTTAAATTTTATCCCTACATATTCCCAAGCTCTTTAATAATCACACCGATACACACTTCAAGACTTTTAATTAAATTGACTTTTAGAGTATACTGTATCCTATTTAACCTATTTTGTTGGCAGAATGTCCGTCTACATATGGGTAAAATTTACAATATATTTAATAGTTACTGTGTCCCGAGACCTCTGGTTGAATTAGGCCTACAATTTTATTCATAAGGTATCCTTTTTGTAACTTTTGCCTCAAAAGCTCAATTGTAAAAGCCAAGTTTTGCGGCTCCCAATCCGGCAAATTTCACAAAATTTCATTTCCTAAGACCTACCTTTGGGACACCATGAAGTTCCCACGCACCCAAGTCGAAATCGGGCCGCACATCCCTACCTGAAAAAATAGAGCCACTCCTACCGACACAATCGATCTGCATTTAAAGACTGTCATTCACCAAAAGCCCCCCGGCCCCCCCCCCCCTCCATCGCCAAAGATGCCAGTAGTTGCATTCCCTCCGATCAGCACCGCAGAGCCAGCAACCACGACCCACGAGAGGCAACTTCTTGAAATTCCAGGACAGTACCAACAGGGCCGCCCGGTGTTTTATAATATTAATTTAATACCGTGCTTTCGAGCAACATAAACCTGTTGTGGAACCTAGCGAATGATGGTATCGTGACATACTTTTGCTGTCTTAAGTTCTTGAATCCCTCATTTTAAGTAATTCCACAATTCATGTTGCTACAGGGAAAACTTGGTGTTGCTGTTACTTATTGTCCTGCAAAAGTATTTCAGCATGGATAATGAAATAAGTTGTTGACATTAATGAAGAACCGTAATCTTTCATTTGAGACCAGCCATGTACTGGAGCCAAATTTGACAAATATATATGGTTTTGAATCCCAACCGTCTGTGGTGCTGGTTGTATAACACTGGCTCTGTGGTGCCGATTTTTTTTTATAAGAGTGCTCGATGGTGCTGGTTTCATAGGGATGCACCATTAACTTAAAGAGGGGCAGAGGATTTTAGCCGGGTCCGTTGTTTTTTTTTACTCATCAAGTGGCGTCAGTTTTTTTTTTTTTTTGCTCACATAGTGAGGTCCACTTCCTGTTTACGTCCTGAGTTTCGGGAAACAGACCCCTGGTCTGGCAATCTCTCACTCTCTCCAACCAGCCACCGCAAGAGAGCCGGTAGTAATCTAATATTATCAAACACCAGGGCGGCCCTGTGGTGCGGAATTTCAAGTGCCTCTCGGGGCTCTTGGTCTGGCTTCTGCGGTGCTGAATTCACAATGCCTCTGTGGCTCTGTGTGGCTGGCTCTGGCGGTGCTGGTTGGGGGATGCCGACCTCAAGGATGCCCGAATCAAGGTTCCGGAAGGACCAACCAAACCCAAACCCCTCCGGAAATAGCGAAAGCCGAGAACCGCGCTATTCTAGTTTGATTAGCTTGCATCTGAACATCACATACCTTACCACCTATAATCCCTGTCGCTATGCGCTATCTCCATTGTAAGGATAATTTCAGGAATATGTCATGTGTTATAATATATTTGTTGTAAATGCAATATTTAAAAACCGGTCTTTGCGTACATTTCTTCAGTTTCCTGTTATTTGTAACAATATTAAAAAGCGATTGTAAACATCAAGACATTTTTTTTAAATTCAGCGAGGTTGGGGGTGTTCGAGCGTTCACTTAAATATTTTCCCCCCTTAAACCCTGTATGATACAACTACAAAGTCTAAGACTCTCAAAAAATATATATTTTCACACACCCTTGCGTTTTTTTGTTTTTTTATTTCTTTTTAATTTTTTTGCTTAAAAAAAATCCATTTTAATTGTTCTATCACGTTCACCCAAGCCTTTTTGGCCAAGTTTAAAAGGCAATAACCAGTGCATTCAGCTATAGGTGATTTTTGAAGGTGAATGCAAAATGTGACATTGTCCTTTGTTAGAAACACTGCTTTACGACAGCTGAAATTATAATCTCATGTAATAAAAAACTTAAAGATAATTCATATGATTAAATATAACATAAAATATAGATTATATATTAATATGGAAGGATTTGTACTTAATCTATCTGCGCTTTCTCCCCTTCCGTGACCGATTTATTATAACTTCATAATAACTAAAGTAAGAACTGGTGAAAACAAAACCTAACAAAGAAGAAAAAGGACAAAAAACAAAAAAAATAAAAAAATTAAAAAAATTAAAAAAATGAAAACAGAAATCAGAAAGTAAGAAGAATTACCAAGGAAATAGAATAAAAGACTAGAAAGAAGAAAGAACAAGGTGAAAGAACAAAGACATTACAAAACAAAGACGAAAGGGATCAGAATATAGAAGAGGAAAAAAAGGACCGGGATTAACTAAATGAACATATATGCGAGTAAGCTTGATTTTATATGCAGAGTGATATCGGAGTATTCAATAGAACCTGCTGAGTGAGCATTGATCGTGAAACCAAATTTACTTAAAAACCACCGCTGCCAGAATCATCCCAATCGAACCTGTAACCTGGATATCGTAGATGAAAAGCGAGGGGACAACCGATCCATGATTTTCACCCTCCTTGAAGATCAAGAGGAAGAAAGCCATTAGAGAGGAATTAGGATTCATCGGAGAATTATAAATTCTAATGATCAAGCAGAAGTTTACAATGACATCATACAGAAGGGCAACTTACCATGATCGCCCATGTTCTGCTCAGCCTCCTGGAGTTCAAAGCCTTGGGGGGGGGGGTTGTTCTCCTGACAAAAACAAAAAACGTTTTTTTTTTAATTTTGCATAAAAAAAGGTATATTATTATACAAATTAGTATGCCAAAAGAATAGGTGGAAAATAATGGCTGTCCCAAGTCGTCCTGATCCCTGGGTATCTTGGAAAGCAGTGTCTGAACAACTGAATTTTACCCATTGCTAAATAATAATAATATCATAATAATAATAATACCCAGTATTTATATAGCGCTTAATTCCCCGTAAACATGCTCAAAGCGCGCTGACAAATTATTATTATTACGCTGCCGTCCTTTCAAAAATCGTCCACAACATTTCGCTTCATTTAGGGGCTGCTCAAAGACATACCTTACAAGCGGCACAAGCCTATCACAGTTATTGATATTGTAATATGTCCCGTAGAGCTCCCCATTCAGATTTCGCCTTTTTTTGACGTAGGCAATTGAGATTAAGTATCTTCCCCAGGGACAACAAACACTTGACCACAGTGGGGGCTCAACTCCACGAGTTTTAAATGTTTAATGATCAACGAGTCCTGCGCTTTCCCACTAGACCACACGTGCCTCTCATAAGCACTAAACAAAATAAGATAACGGGACATTTGGGGGTGCGCCTCGTAAGTGTGGGCGGAATGCAGGAAGGGGTATTTCCCCAATACCATGGGTCAAAATTGAAAATGCCTTGGATTTTGTAAACTAACAAAAGTGTGAGCCTGTTTACAAGGATTAAAACAGATATAGTGTGTACTACCTACATGTTATGGTTAAAGATATATAACACAAAACTCGTCAAATGTCAAAGGTCATCATCAAAGGTCAATTCTTTAATATTGGGTTGATTTCTTTAAACACGGTCTCGGCAGGCCGAAACCAGTCATATTTTCATAAAAAGTGATTTAATTGAAGAAACATATCAATCATGAAATACCCATTTGCCACAAATTGATGTTTATAGAACCATTTAATTTTAACGATGATATTCTTTGAATAGCCCCCTTCACTGTTTTTTCATACATAATTTGTGTTGTAAGTACTTCTAGCTTAGCCCTGTCTTTCTCTATTCACAATACATTTCCACAATATTCAATTTGTTGACAAATCTGTTTGTCCTTCATATAAACGCAATTTGTTCTTTCGTTTGTTACCATATAATTAGTTGTCTTTCCGCTGTAGTTTCGTTTTAAATAATGTACACAATGGTTGGTATTCTGAAAGGGAGACTAACTTTAGACCTGGGTTTAAACCAGGGTTAGTCCTACAAGAGGGGACCTTTTTTCTTACAACATACTCTAAAAGTGTGCTGTAACGGGTGAGAAAATTCCTCATGGATGGGCTGTTCCAGCCCATCCATGAGGAATTTTCTCACACGTTACATTTAACTTTCACAGTATTTTGAAAGGAAAAAAGGCCCCTTCTTGTAGGACTAACCCTGGTTTAGACCCAGGTCTAAAGTTAGTCTCCCTTTCAGAATACCAACCAAAGGGTTGTGCTTATTAGCTTTTGTTTCCATTGTCATGTAGGAAGTAGGTGTCCTTCGTTGGGCATTCGTAATATTGCCTAATAAATTTAATTCATACAAAGGGCATGGAAGCTTAAAGAACAATGTGGTTCTGAATGCAAGCAAATAAGAATTAACACGGACTTCATACATGAATACTAATAATCCATGAGTTTACATCACCTGATTATGGTTCGTTGCACCAATTGGTGATTAAATTCCCATTTATCACCTTGAAGGGGTGTTCTGACTAGGACAAGGTATGTTTCCGCCCAAAAATTGCACGTTAGCTTGCCATTTCCATTTCAAATGGCTGCCATTGTTTTACGGAAAACCGCCATTATAATTTCAACTTTTCAATGAAATCAAGTTTGTACTACATCTAGGCGCGGCGTCCAAGGTATGATTTTTAAATGAACGTAAATTGGCAAATTTTGGGCCACCAAAAAGAACTTATGGTATTTATATTTTGCCCAGAGGCTTCTTTATCAAGATGGCGGTGATTATTCTCGCCCTATGGAACTTAAATCAGGAGAAAGATACTCTACCCATCTTTCCGACGTTATAAACAACACTTTCTAAATATGACACTACATCATTTTCAAGATATAATGGGTGTTGACTATATTTACGGTCTACTCAGTAACGTCATATGGGTTCCCAAGTAAAAATTAAAAAATTGTTTATGTGGAAGTGAAAAAATTGTCTACTTGAAGAAGGAAAATTTAAATTTGGTGATTCAACTTTCTTTCGAGCGCATCAAGCGCGCACGCACACACACACACATTGTATATATATATATATATATATAATATATATATATATATATATATATATATATATATATATATATATATATATATATATATATATATATATATATATATTATATACACACAACTTCTCTCTCTCCTCACTCCACCTGCCCGATATCATCTTTTCCAACGTGAATGCATGTTAAGGGTAGCCAGCGATTTTTGTGTATTCCTATTTTGGTATTTATGTTACTGGCATAGAGGTGCTAACATACCTGCAAGTGGTTGGCTTGAAATCTGTGTATTAAAGACAAGGCAGTAAGTACTTTTTATCCGATTCTGTAATTTCTATACGTGCGTATCTAAATTCATTAAAGTTGCTGGTTTGTAAATAAGAGGTCGTTTTGTTTCTTGTGATTGATCAGAACATGGCATTCAAAATGGCCCAAATAATAACAATGTGGATGACAAAAAGGGTGACGCTAAAGTGATGATCTGTGAGTGATTGATATTGGAAGATTGAGCGAGTGGTAGGGTGAGTGTATGTGTTAAGATTGAATGAGTTGGGGTGAGAATGAATTAGTGTTTTAAATCAGTGGGAGTGAATTATAAAGTATTCAGTTTGCAATTTAAATTATGTTTTTTAATAACTGTGTGTATGTAAAAGTTTCTGTTAGCGGGTGTGAAGAGGTGTGAGTGAAAAAATGAGTTAGTGACTAGAGTTCGGGAGTGAGTGAGTTAGATTTCGATGTCTTTATAATATTGTAAATTATTTGACAATTCAGTTTTTACTGCGATTGCATATTTTAATACACAAGTTATCTATCTATCAATCAATATATTGAGTAAAAACTAATATTATATAATGATAATATTATCATTATAGAGCCATTCAATCCAACTACAATATCAAAAAGTTAAAAAGTTTTCTTCTTGTGTTTTTTTTTCTTGCATTAAGGACTCCAATGGAATTAATCCTTTTTTAAAGGCTTTTTGGGCTATCCTTGGTACTCCTGGTTTAATATTCATATCCCAAGCTGCAATAATTTTCCTGGTACCTTTTAATCATCCACATATGAAGGAACCCTTACTGCACTTAACCCCAAGTCTGTGATAAAATTGGATTGATTCAGCCCAAATTTATTGGTCGAGCTATGAGTTGCAAAAATATTGGGCGAGACGATTTTAAAACTCATAGCGAGACCAATAAATATTGGGCGCAATCATCCAATTTTATCATGCGTAGGATCCGATATTATCGCGTATCGGACACCTCAAAGCATGACAATGGTTTAAATCGGACTTCATCTTTTCGAAGAAGACCTGAAAAATGAAAACCTAACCAAACAGGAACACACATAAATGCGGACATGCGCGCTCTCGCAAAATCCCCCTACTTCTTTTCAAGCCAGGGGGATAATGATCCGTTTATTCTTTCCTAGTGGCAGCGAAATAAATGTAAGAAGGTTTGATCTTATGGAAAGGTGATATATAAAATACTGCATTTATTTTTAATATGACGATTTAAATTAGTGCATAGGTTTCACAAAATTTTATTGGCATGGCATCCAATGAAGTATCTTAGTTGTGTTCTGTACTCGAACACGAGTACAACGCAAACTTAATGCAAACTTTCCGACATCTCTTTTACCATGTATATGATACGTTGTTATTCTGACCCAGTACCAAGCACGACTTTTCCTATTTATCAAGCCAACCGAAGTGAAGCGCGGTGTCACGTATTTTAATAGAAATATTTGATTCCAAATAAAAAAGTCGAAATCGAAAGTGATGTCAAAGTTAAATACAAGGTAAACCAATGGACGACAGCGGCGTTTATCATATCTATATCACGAGTTTTTAATTAACAGTTTCTTTTATATTTTTTTCTTTTGCAATCTTAACTTAATATTACCAAATTTCAAACTTGGCCTAAATTATGTCAAAATATCTGTCACTTTCACTTCATGTACTGTAATGAATTAAAGAGATAAATAGCCATTTCACGTTGACCAATATAGAAGATGATTGTTTTAGTCAAGCAAATAAACTATTCACAATGGGAGCGGAAATACACACGGGCCATTTCATCAGGCTGGAAGTCAAAGTTTGACATGATTCTGTATCATCAAAACTATCACTATACTTTGATACAGTGATTACATTAAAGCATCTTTGGGTGTGCAAAAAATGACAAAGATAGTAGATATGCGCATGGTCTTGTCATGGTGTTTACATGAAATAACTGTATCAAAAGTAGTGATACTTTTGATGATATAGACTGAGCCATGTCACACTTAGATTCTTAACCTGAAGAAATGACACATATCATTCGTGCGCTGAAAGGGAGAGTGGGGAACTGACCTAAAATTGCGGTGTGATAGTTATTTGTGGTGAAGATCGCCCAATCAACGGCTTTTCTGCCCCCACCCAAAAAAAAAAAAAACCTGTACAACTGAAATTGACCCTTATTATTGATTTTTTGCTGTTTTTAGCCTATAACTCTGAAACTTTAGGCTGTACATATTACAAACTAACCTTTTCTGAATCCTTATGGTTAGACACATAATGTGGTGTGCTTCTAACATGATTGGATCAATTTAAAGAAGATTTGACCCTTACAAACTTTGGTCTTTGCCTTTGCCCCTCATCCTTAAAGGCCAAAGACCACTTGCTGCACTACGAACGTGTTTCATGGTTTCCTGTCAGTCTGTCAACATATTTAATCACTCAAACCAGACTTTTGTACTTGAGATTTATTACAAATGTGTGCTAGCTGAGCTCCTGGGTTAAGGTGTTTGCTTGTCGGGTTCCCACAAATATTAAGGTGAGTGGGGTATCACGGTAATTGAACAGACGTGTCGAAAAATAAATCTCATTAATTATACAATAACCTAAATATATTAATGATAACCGGTGACAAGGGATCACGATAGTTCTCCCTGATCACTCTTCATTTGACTCATCTGAACAGAAAATGCTAATAACCCGTACGGCGCGGATGCAGGGAGGGGGCGGGGGGGGCGCGCGCCCTTTCCCTGCTTCTATTCCTGCAAAATCTTGCAAAATCAGGCCCATTTGGAAGCTTTTGGACCAAGTTTCATCAGCTTTCAGCAGCCCCCGTATTTTGACATTTTTCCATCCTGGATCCGCCCCTGCCGTATGTTTTGATTACGTTCTAAACGCTATGGTTTAAAATCTCGAACAGATCCATCACATGCCATGGAGGCGCAATGGATAAGTGCACTGCTAACCGGGGAGGGGGGGGGGGGGGTTCGAGTCCCATCTACAGCAAAGTTCTTTTGCAATTAATAACGATACGTTCGCTCTGTCATAAAGTTCACTCGCTATAATATCGAGGGTTTATGGAGAAAGGCCGCATCTGAAATAGTTGCCAGGTGTTAGATTTGACAGGTATAACACTTGATAAGATCATAAACCACTAGAGCATTTTTTTCGAGTGTTTTTTTTTTTTTCTTGTTTTCTTTCCCGCGTAAAATTATATTCCGAATGCACGCTTACCTACCATCAACTTGAATATGCATGCGTGCATTATGACCCGTTTTGAACATAGCATGCTTGCATTATAACCCGATTTAAATATGCATGCGTGCCTTATCAGGGGTGCATTAATCAACCCGTGGCATTACACTCAGCACGCATGCTTAAACTTCCCCCTCAAGTGAAAGCCTTGAACGGTTCACTTGCCATGGCATGCATAATATCCAGGCCAGAACGTTCATTACCACAACCTCCCTGGTTATGTGGCTTTAGGAACGGGGAAAAGGAATCGGATTGACACTCACTAAACAGAGGTCTATACCTTCACATATAATTTTATTTCTATGGTGTTAAAAACAAGCAACTTTAACGGCAGTAGGTCCACAATTGTCTATTTTAAAATCTGAGGTGTTAGTGACCCCGATTTGACCTATACAAATAGATTCTTACATAAGACTTAATGAATAATATCGGCATTAAATCGAATGCGCTTATTCATCCAAATCCGATTGGCGAAGTAAGTATTGACTAACGTGTAATCGCTATGTTCCATTGTAAACATAGTAAATACGAAGTTTTTCCAATCCATACTACATTGTATAACTTTCCACACACCTTCTCTCCCCATGCTTGCTGCTTTATGCAAGTCAACCCAGTGTTGTGGAAAGTTCGTAGAACTACGATTTTTATAGTTTATAATTTGTAAAAGGTTTATCCAAATATATCATAATAAAAAGAGTTATTAATATTGTATTTATGTTTTGATGGTGGTATAAAATAATGCTCATGTGGTTTATGACAGATAAGGCATAGTGGTAGGTGCCTTCGGGATATAATTGCATCTTGGAGGCATTCATAAGTAATATATGGCTACAGGGGCCACTGTGAGCACGCGCGCTAAAGCGCTCAATTATATCCCCGAATGCACTCCACTAATGCCTTATCCTATACATAACTGACAAATGTAGCTATTGCAGATGGGGCCTCTTGCACTAAACCGGTCCGTTCTCTCACTCGCTCTCTCTCTGTCTATAATATGCATTTATATTTATTTATTTATTTATTTATATATCTTAATATAAAAGGTGGTTTACTCACCATAGCCATGAATATCCGTGTATTTCCTTCACTGCTACACTAAAGCGATTCGCCTGAAATTTTCTTCAAATATGAATTTTTCAATTAGTGCATGCTGGATTTCACAAAATTTACAGTGCGTGCAATGAATTAACTTGGTTTTAAGAGGAAAGAGCCGATGCGCTAGCTATACCCGAATATTACATACCAGTTCAACGTAAACTAATGCCAACTTTCCAACGTTTCCTTTACCACATGTAGGATTCGTAGTTCATCTAACCGAGTACAGAAGCAAACTAAACGCTGATTAGCCAAGCATGACTTTATACTGATTTATCAAGCCAACCAAAATGAAGCGCGGGGTCACGTATTTTCATAGAAATAACCGATTCTAAATACAAAAATCGAAAGTTATGTCAAAGTCAAATACAGGTTAAACCAATGAACGACAGCACTGTCATTAACTTAATAAGTCTAGGCCTATATCACTAGTATTTAATTAGCAGTTGCTTTCATTTTTCTTTTCCATTCTTAACAGCAATTTTAAACTTGGCCTACATTATGTCAAAACATCTTTCGCTTTTACTTCTTGTACTGTAATGAAGATAAACAGCTATTTCACATTTACCCCGATGGAAGATGTCTATTTAGTCAAGCAAATAAACCACCACCTACTGTGCACCTTGTATTTTTATTGAATATTACATTTTTCTGGTTAAAAAGGGCGATTTGGATAAAACGATTATTCAACTTTGCGCGGAATCACCGTGAATATCAACACTATAAAGAGCTCTATATATCCATTCATGCGTTGAAATGGGTGGGGCGGGATGACACTAAAAACTATTTTCGGTTATTGTTATGATATGATAAGGTATGTGTAAGGTATGTGTGGTGGTCCAGACCCACTTCATCACGCTTCTTCTCTAATTTACTAAACACCCTGTTCGAATATTGCAGTTTTGAGATTCCATACTTTGCAAGAATTTTGTGTCCAGCTTGCTTTTAAAGGTACAGTCACATAGAAGACAGCTCCCGACCCAACCTCTTCCCAACTACACAGACTGTGCACATTATTTTCAAAATCGGCCATCTTGTTCAAACTTGCAAAATTTACCATTTTTATCAATCTACGATTTTCCCGCCAGTAGGAAACACGTCATAAAATCAACAAGATCAAGCATGTTTAATCGGCGACGCGACGCCACTTGTTCAGTCCTCGATCAGTCGCAGACTTTTAACATGACAGCACATTGTGACATGATGCTGTCAAGACTGCAAGTCGCGGCGACTCCTTTTCCGTGGTCGCCGAGTGTAGTCGCGGATTTAACATGTCCGGTTGGCTTGCATCTTCTCTCCCGCTTGGAGCAGACTCATTGCCGACCACTTTCCAACTGCACACAACCACTCATGATGCGCGCCAACTCATCGGCTACCGATTCCAAACCGCTCATGTGTTAATGCCGACCTTCCCGATTAAAAAACCGGCCACGATTTTTTAGGCTGCGAGAAAAACTCGTGTTTTTTTCAAATTTGTCACGTCCTCCCGACCCCATGAGACTGCAGAAGACTGTACAGTACAGTCACAGACCTTGCCAAAAACTACATGAAAAAAAGAAAAATTACTCGCGATTTTCGAAAAATGGCTAATCGGCACCAGTCTTGAGCAGTATGGAAGTGGTTATCTAGCAAATAATCGGCTGTGTGACTGAGTTTAAAGGTAAGTCGCAGTCACCCAACCTCTTCCCAACTACACAAGAACACAATTATTTCTCAAAATCGGCTACGGTCTTGTTCAAATTTGAAAAAAAGTATTTACAATTTTTATCCTGACAAGGGATGATTAGTTTGCGATTTTCCCCTCCGTCAACAAGATAAAGAGATGCTGAAACAGCATCATAAAATCAACAAGTATGTTTAATCGGCGACGCCACTTGTTCAGTCGCAGACCTTAACACGACAGCACAAGTTGTGACATGTAGCTGTCAAGACTGCAAGTCGGCGACTTATCTTCTGTAGTCGCCGATTTAACATATGTCCAGTTGACTTGCATATTCTCTCCCGCTTGGAGCAGACTCATTGCCGACCACTTTCCAACTGCACACAACCACTCATGATGCGCGCCAACTCATCGGCTACCTCTTCCAAACCGCTCATGTGTCCATGCCGACCTTCCCGATTCGCCACGATTTTTTAGGCTGCAAGAAAAAATCGTGACGGGTTTTTCAAATTTGCCACGTGCTTCCGACCACACAAGACTGAACAGAACAGTCCCAGACCTTGCCAAAAACTACACACGAAAATTACGATTTTCGAAAAATGACTAATCGGCACCAGTCTTGAGCAGTCTGGAAGTGGTTTTCTAGCCAATAATCGGTAAGACTACAGAAGACTGTACAGGGCAGTCCCAGATCTTGCCAAAAACTACACATGAAAAAAAAAATGCTCACAATTTTCGAAAAATGGCCAATCGGCACAAGTCTTGATCAGTATGGAAGTTTTTCTAGCGAATAATCGACTGTGTGACTGAGACTTGAGACTCAAACCTGAGACAAGCTGATGCGGCATCAATGCTCATCAATAAAAGAACGCCCGTAACTAGGATTGGGGGAGAAGTAGAGAACCGTCTTGTGGTCTCCCTTGTCAGTAACTGCTCGCCAGTAAAGCCAATCTCTACACCACCAAACACTGTTCTTCTATAACATCATTTCTCAAGTATTCCCATATCATGACTAGAGGCCATTACAGGCCTATTCTAAGGTCTGCCTTGACTATAGCTTCATTGAAAGTGGAGGGTTTTTCCAATGCAAAAAGTAACATCGTTGCTGACATGTGAAACAATCTCCAATGCGATGTCCTATGTCTGCAGGTAACCCACAGAGGAACCGATAGCCATCGCCCAACCATACCAGGAATGGTCCTTACCATCGAGAGACCACACCGACAGTATGGAAGTGCTATACATGTATATGTGAAAACAGGCACCGTTGTATAAGCAACCTCAATATCTGCTGATAATAACATCGAAGTCCTCACCATTGAGCTCAGCTCTGTCATAGTCACACCAGTCTACAAACCTCCATCAGTAGATTTCAAGCACCCTCAATTCAATCTCGGAATTCCACCAAACCTCAGTTCTTCATTGGCGACTTCAACAGCCATAGTACGCAATGGGGCTACAATGAAACCAACAAAAACGGACAAGCTGTCGAAGAATGGTTAGACAGTCAACATCTACGTCTCCTTCACGACCCTAAGCTGCCGCCATCATTTTATATATAGTGCCCGCTGGAAGAGAGGTTACAACCCTGATCTAGCTATTGTTAGTAAAAACATCTCTAACCTGTGTAGCAAGATTGTTCTGGAAACCTTGTCCCATAACTTAACATCGACCAATCGGTATCCAAGTCAACGCTGTCGTAAGACCAAACAAAGTGCCTTTTAAGCGGCGCCTAACTATAGGAAAGAGCACTGGCAAGGATTCACTGATGACCTGGATCAGAACGTGAAGAGGATTTGCCCAACTAATGAACAAGACTGCCCGGAGATTCATACCCAGAGGCTGTAGGACAAAATACATACCAGGCCTTTCCAAGGAATGTGCTTCTTCTTATCGTGTCCAAACACAGCGGTTCTCAAATACGATCCAGCCAGAGATGGATACAGCGTCTTGCTGCTTCACTGAATTCTAGTCAGGTGGAAGATTGCGCACACAGCCTGAAGGATGGAAATGGAGTACAGACTTTTCTATCGATATATTTTAGTTTATTATAACCTAAGTCAATAATTTTTGAAAGGTGTGCAAAATTTTGACCCGTGGCATTTTTGAAAATCCAATATGACTGCTTCCATGCCCAAAAATCACTAAAAATCCCTTAAGTATTTTTGATAGAGACACTTTTTTGGGTTCTCCGGTGTGTTTAAGCACGATGAAGTGTTAATAATGTGATTTGATCATATACATTGCCACAAAAATCCAATATGGCTGCTCAAAAGTCCAATATGCGCTCGGAATCATTAAAATGACCTTAATTCCTCCAGTATACCTATTTATGATGTGCAGAATTAATGCTGAATACATAAAATATGGTCTGCAGGTGTCCAAAAGCTGTTACAATTGAACACAACCTGCAAGAACTATTTTAACACCTCTAGAATGCATTTCGAAAGCATCCAGGCACGTCAAGTGTTCTCCACATTTTGCAGTGTAGAGGCTTGTATCTAGTGTCTATATGAATGTTTTATGCTTTGCACTTATGAGATTATGTATTTGGTTACTAGAAACCCTTATTAGGCATTTCTCTGTAAGGCGACGAAAATAAAAAAAAAAAAAACCTGTTTTACGGGCCCGACCGACCCTGATTTTTCACTTTTGCAGAATTTTTTTTTTTAGTTTTTCCAAAATTCATGTAAAAATCAGCCTGTTTTAGCCCAAATTTATCAATTTTGGCAAATATTTTTAAGAAAATTTGTTTGTAAAAAATTTTCATTTTTTCTCTTGATTTTTCAGATTTTGGGGCTATTTTAGGCCAATTTTGAGCTCCAGAAAAGAAAAAAAAAATTAAAAAAGAAAAAATTCGCCCGACCGACCGACCCTACTCGAAAGAAAGGGTTTTCTTTTTTCGTCGCCTAATCGACATTTTTTATATTCAAGATGGCAGCCAATATAGACGCCTTTAAAGATATTTAAACCCTATATTATATCTTTATTATATGTAGTTACATCAACTAATTATTATTATAAAGGTGTAAATGAAGGTATGGGACAAGTATTTGACATCCTTATCTGGCATTTTTGTTTCGTTAACATGCAAAAATGTCAAGATAGGGGCCAATATTGCCGTCTTTTTACCTTCTTTAAACCTATAAATTAGGATACATCTGTATTATATTTAGTTATAGCATCCAAGATGATTATTAAAGTTTAAAGTATGAGATCTATGTCTTTGAACATTACAAACTAGCGTCTGGTATGTTTGTTTTGACAACATGCTTAAAATTCAAAATGGCGGCCAATATATTATGAATATATGACAATTTGTAGTTTTAAAGATCTTAAAAGGCAGTCATATTAGCTACCATCTTGATTGGTAAGCATGATAACACACTTGAAATGCTAGATATGAGTTCCTACTAGGTATAGAGCCCAGAATTATGCCTCTATCACAAATACTTGATGAGTTATGGTCAATTGGATGATTTCGGGGCATATTGGATTTCGGGGTGGCCATATTGGATTTGATGGTAATGTTGTGATCAAATCACATCAAGAACCTGTCCAGTAGATTCCTCGTGTTTTAAAACCTGGATATAGAACATAAAATTACGGCCATTTGAATAAATTTGAGAGTGGTAGCGGCCATATTGGATTTCTAGAAAATGCCACTGCACGAAATTTGCACACCCTCCAGAAATTATTGGCTTAGGTCCTTATAAACAAAAATCAATCGATAGAAAAAGTCTGTACTCCATTCCACCCTGCGCCCACAATTCCTCCTGACTATTCCGCAAGGTCCTTGTCTATGCATTGTTGCTCCAGCAGTGGGCAGACCAAGAGATGTTCCATTGTCTATGGTGCTATTCCACAACAACCGGTAGTGTCCTGATCTGCTTCCAGGTGGCCCCACCTCTGCAAGGAAACCTTAGATCGGCCAATTCTGGTTCTCAATCTGTTGAGGAATCGCCATTCAGCCCATGAGGAGTCAGCTCCAGGTGGGAGATGCTCACCAGGTTCAATACCAATAGATGTTACTTGGTTGAGGCAAGTCTTTCTTTCCACAAGGCGACTCTCTTAAGCTCATTAGAGACAGACTCTCTCTGGATTTAAGGCGGTTGGCAGCAGGTATCTGTCCAGACATAGGGTGCTTCACATTAGATACTTGGCAGCTACGCTCTTTCATGCTCGCTACGCTACCACGGATGTTTGGTGGAGCAATTCCTGCTATGATATATACGTTTCCGTTGGTGTTGGTGAGGCACCCTTTTATAAGCGGGCTGGAGGGATTTAACGCTAAATCAAGCTTCTTGGCATGGGTTGATCTTTCCCATACAGGGCAAGCATATACTCCCGCACAGGTAGCACAGGGCAAGTGCCGTAATCTTAGCCATAGCGAGCACCCCACTTGTGCCAGTGTTTTGGTTCAGATGATATTGTCTGAACATTGTATCGCAACGCACACTGATTTGACCAATCAATCAATCAATCAACAACTTTATTTTTCCATATATAACAATACATAAATAATATAAAAAACTACTAATAAAATTGCAATATGGAGGATAAGTTCCAAAAGGCCAATAAGGCCCGACGAGGGACTTACCCTGGAAATCCACACACAAGTTTCAAAATCATAATACACATTTACAAAAGAAAATCATACACAGTTGATGGACAACAAAGGACGTGCTCGGTACAAAATAATCATAGTTAAAACACGTTTTCACTTATATTTTGCGAGAAATTGTGTTTAAGCTGAAAACGGAAAGTTTATAGACTTAGATTGTTTTATTTTATTTTCTAACGAATTACAAAGATGGGGCCGTTTGTACGAATACTTGGTCAGAAAAAAATTCTTTTGTTCTTAGTTAAATTGATATCATTTACATGTCTTGTCTGATAGTCATGGATGTCAGAGCGTTTTATAAAATAAGTTATCAAAAGTATTAGGCAATTCATTTTTGAATAATTTGGAACAAAACACACTATTTCGAGAGATACATTCCTCAAAACTAGAAAATATTGTATTTTGCAAATAAAGGTTGGGAAGGCTCCTGTAATGACTGTTAAAATTGTTCTTATTCGCCCATTCTTTGGATGTTTGCAAAGTTTATTATTTAAGTAGACACCATAAGTATTTCCCCATATGAGTATCAACCATAATTGAGATAAGGCAAAATGAAAGTACCATAAAGAGTATGTATACCGATCCGGAAGAACATTTTTAGTTTTGGTTCATGACAACCAATATTTCTCGACAATTTTTTGGGAACGCAATCGATATATGTTTCCAGGTGAGGTTTTTTTCAATCTTTTTAGACACCTAAAATTTGTTATATTTCTTTTCACTCTTTCCAATATTGGAATTATCTAATTTGACCTTCAAATCTGGTTTTACTTTTTCACTGACGGTCATTAGGCGTGGCCAAATACCAGGGTAAGTTAGTTTTGCTTGCGTAACTTATAAGTTGTTTTTTTCAACAATTGCTTACTTCACATTTAATCAGCATTCACAACACTTATTACAGTACTATCGATGTTTTCCATGCGAGTAGAGAATACCCTTTCAAACTTGGTTTCATGTACAACTACAATGTTTTGAATCTTTGAGGTAATCAAAATAGTTTTTACCCGTATTTTTTTATATTGGATGCAAGCTTGGACGCAATAATTTACAAGAAATCATTGAAATGATTAGAAATATCTACAGATTTTTAGTGAAAAGGTTGCCTTTTCATCCTTAAACTTGCTCTGCATAGATTGTTTTTTTTTCCCTCGACCAAGAATATCATTTAATGTTTTTTTCCACGTTAGTTTCATATTATTTTTGCTATTTTTCAAATTTAAGAAAAAAGTGTGTTCCCTCTTTGCTTTACGAATAAGCACATCAACTTATTTCTGTAGTTTAAATTTTTGAAGTCTTGATATACTTGGCGAGTGTAAGTATTGTGATACAACTGTTTTTCTTATTGATACTTTTTAATATTACAGATCTTCTTCAACCTTCTCAATGTGGGTCTTATAATAGATGCGGTGCACCGGTACTCTAGGTAGACAGGGTTATCACCGTGCTCCAGGGGTGTGCCAGATGAGGTATTAAGCTGACAGTTGGCTTCTAGATGGAAAGCAACACACCCGTGTCTTATTTGGATTTGCACGTTGGGTGGTTGATTTTTTCGCCCCCCCCCAATAATAAGAGCGAGTCAAACCAAAGCGGTTGGGAGTCTCTCTGTTAAGTCTGCAGTGTGCTAAATTCCAGATCGTCTGCAATAGATAAAACGACAGGTTCCCGCACTCCTAGGTTGGTCGTTGGTATAGATGTGGAACAGGGGAGATGTGAGCACACTCCCTTGAGGTAGTTTATTCTTGAGCCTACGCCATCGCTCTTCTTTGCTCCTAGATAATGAACAAAGAACATCCTGTTGCCAGCAATCCTTTGATAAGCTCATTCAGCGATGTCCTTGGTGATTTCCAGAATCTTATAGAGTAGGCATCTGTGATTAACATGTCGCAGACAGGGTAATCACAGTGCTTCAGGGTGTTCCAGACCAGGTAACTGTTAGCTGACGTTTGTATTCACGGTTGCGTAGATGGAAAGCACACACAATGTGTCTTAATGGGATTTGCACGTAGGTGTTTCCTGAGTTCATTCAAACTTTGGAGAGTCCCCTTCTTTCCAGAATCTTCTGGAGTAGGCATTGTTATTAACATGTCGTACCCTGCTGATAGGTCGACGAACACCGCTCCGGTTACCATCCCCTTCTCGAAACCATCCTCAATGTATTGAGTTAGGTTGAGTACTTGGCGTGTTGTTGATTGCCTGGCCGGAAACCTGCTTGTTTTGGTATGATGTTCGTCTATCACAATTGATACGATTGAGCAGGAGAAGTTCAACTAGCTTGTAGGTATGGCTGAGGAGTGATATTGGTAGATAACTCTTGGGATTAGATGGATCTTCCTAGGCTTAGGAGTGCCATAACATGTGCTTTCCTCCCGATCTTTGGGAACCTGTGGGAAATAAGGCAGCACTTTAAAGCTTCAAATTTTAAGCCAATCCTTTGGCAACTAAACTGGGCCGAGATTTTTTAGCTGCCCAGTTGAGATGTTGTCAAGACCTACTGCTTTTCCTGGTTTAAGTTTAGCAATACCGGATTCCAATTCGTCCATGTTGAAGGGGCGAGTGAAACCAGGGTTGCCACTAAACCTCTTAAGGTCTAGTTTGATTTTCTTGGGCTTCTTGCTGCACTTGCCATTTAAAAGCAGTCGGTGGGCAACTTGGTTGGGTGTGACATTTGGCTGCTGTGGAGGTTCTGTTGGATCCCTCGGAGCTTTCGGATGGGTAGATCATGCTTTCTTGTTGTTATGGGTCATATCGGTGGATTCAATTAAAGTATGTCAGGTTTTGATCTTTTCCTGGGAGATCCTCTCCAAAACTTCCTCACCTTTAGCAGTTGTTTCAGCCGAAAAAGGATCAGCTTCAAATATGGTGATATACTCTTGATATTCTCTAGCACACCTTCGAAAGGCATGGTTATAGATTCCGTCCTACAGCGTCTGGGTATGAATCTCCGGGCAGTATTGTTCACTAGTTGGGCAAATTTGTCATAGTTATGGGGTTTTGGAGCAATCCTCTTCACGTTCTGATCCAGGTCATCAGTGAATCCTTGCCAGTCTGCTTTCCTGTAGTTAAAGCGACGCTTAAAAGGCACTTTGTTTGGTCTTACTGCAGCGTTGACTTGGATACCGATTGGTCGATGTTGAGTTAGTGGAACAGGATCCAGAACAATCTTGCTATACAGGTTAGAAATGTTTTTACTAACAATAGCTAGATCAGGGTTGTAACCTCTCTTCCAACGGGCGCTATGAAATGATGGCGGCAGCTTAGAGTCGTGAAGGAGACGGAGATGTTGATTGTTTATTTATTATCCTTTCTTGACAGCTTGTCCGTCTAAGGGTCTGTAACACGCTCCCCCTTAAAGAAAGAAAGCTTGATTGAAAAGCTAACTTTCGTAACCTATTTAAGGCTCTCAATATTTTGAAATTTCACGTACATAACTTATTCACAATGTAACATTCCCCTTTTAAAAGCTTTACTTGTTTCTGACTAACTACCACATTCTGGATAAGGCATCATCCATCACATTATCTTTGCCTTTGATGTGTCTGATGTCTAGGTTGTACTCTCTTGCAAGGTCAAACTCCACCTCACCAGCCTATGATTCTTGTTTTTCATCCTGTGGATGAACGTGAGGGGGTTGTGATCTGTGAAAACAAACACTGGGTGCACTGTGGTGCCCAAATATACATCAAAATGCCCCAACGCCCAAATCAGAGCAAGACACTCCTTCTCAATAGTGGAGTAATTTCTTTGGTACTTGTTAAACTTCTTGGAGAAAT
Source organism: Ophioderma brevispina (assembly GCA_023653785.1). Taxonomy (NCBI): domain Eukaryota; kingdom Metazoa; phylum Echinodermata; class Ophiuroidea; order Amphilepidida; family Ophiodermatidae; genus Ophioderma; species Ophioderma brevispina. The sequence goes on from JAMKCH010060248.1 coordinate 49,387, forward strand.
ACGAAATAGGATGATCTATTCCGTCTTCTTCCCTTCTTGCATAATACTCCACTACACCCTATGTCACTGGCATCTATGGCCTGCTTGAATTGCTTCTGAAAGTCTGGAGCAATCAAAACTGGTTCACTAATCAGTATGGCTTTGATTTTTTGGAAACTGTTTTCACATTCCTGTGACCAAACATATTGACATTTTTGGCTAGCAAATTTGTCAAAGGACTGGCAATATCTGAAAAGTTTGGACAAAACTTCCTGTAATATCCAGCCATATCTCTGAAGTTCTTTCCTGGTACTAGGTGTTGGGAACTTCTCAATTGCTTCAACTTTAGCCTTGACAGGCTTGACCTTGCCTTGACCTACTACATGGCCTAAATAAGTGACATTGGCTTGGCAAAACTCACTCTTGACCAACTTGACTGTCAGTTGTTTTCTGACAATTTCTGAAACAAGTGATGGAGCTGCCCAATGTGTTATTCCCAAGACTGACTGTACACAATCAAATCATCCACATAGGCTTCACAGTCTTCTATGTCAGCGACTATATGATTTACCATTCTTTGGAAGGTTGCCGGTGCGTTTTTCATACCGAACGGCATAGCCCGATACTGAAAAAGCCCATCCGAAACTTCCTTTGCACGGTCAGTAAGTGGAACCTGCCAATACCCCTTTAAAAGGTCAAACTTGCTGACATACTTTGAATTGCCAATTTTGTCAATGCAATCATCAATACGAGGTATTGGGAATGAATCAGTCTTTGAACATTGATTACCCTTCTGAAGTCTGTCACAAACCTAAGGGAACCATCAAGTTTTGGAACCAAAATACATAGGGAACTCCATTCACTTTTGCTTGTTCAATTATATTGTTTGCCAACATGTACTCTATCTCTTTGTTGAGATGTTCTTTCTTCATAGGATTTACTCTGTAAGGGTGCTGTTTTATTGGAGCACAATCACCAATATCAACATCATGGTAAGCAACATTGGTTCTACTAGGGACATCAGGAAAAATTTCTCTCAAACTCATGAATCAACTGCTTGATTTTGCACTGTTGATTTTCTGAAAGATGGCCTAGTTTTGTATCCAAATCCTTGAGCACATCAGAATTTTGTAACTTGAGTGTATAGTCATGCTGCTTGTCATTATTGTTTGCATTATATACAATTTCAGATTCATGATTGTCATCATGTGTACTTTCCTCAGCATGACTTACAGAGCACACTGGTTTTGCACTGTCATCATCATTTCTACCTACATACTCCTTCAACATATTTACATGGCACAATTGCCTACTCTTACGCCTATCTGGCGTTTTGACTATGTACTCAACTTCATTTACTTTTGACTCTACTGTATAAGGACCATGGTATCTGGCCTGCAGTGGATGTCCAGGGATTGGAAACAAGACTAACACTTGGTCTCCCAGCCTAAAGACCCTACTCTTAGCATCTTGGTCGTACCACTTCTTCATTTTGGCCTGGGCTTGCTTCAAATTCTCCCTGGCAATGTCATTTGCCCTATTGAGCCTATACTTGAATTTGGAAACATAGTCCAAAAGGTTGGTGTCAGTTTCATCATTCAGCCATTTCTCCTTTAGGAGTTTCAGGGGACCGCGAACTGTACGCCCAAAAACTAACTCAAAGGGACTGAAACCTAGGGTTTCCTGACCTGCCTCCCTTGCAGAAAACAATAACAAGTGAACTCCCTCATCCCAGTCCTTCACAAATTCCAAACAGTAAGTCCTAATCATATTCTTCAGAGTTTGGTGGAATCTCTACAAAGCTCGTTGGGACTCGGCATGGTAGGCACTGGACAGATACTGTTCTATCCCTAACTCATACATCACTTGCTGAAATAGGCCAGATGTGAAATTTGACCCCTGATCTGACTGAATTGACTTTGGTAGGCCTACAAGAGTCAAAGCCTTCACTACGGTTTTAGCCGTAATATTCCTCAAGGGTATGGCTTCAGGGAACCTGGTAGGGGCACACATGATAGTCAATAGGTACTGATTACCTGACTTAGCCCTTGGGAGATGTCCTACACAGTCAACTATGACCCTACTAAATGGCTCTCCGAATGCCGGTGTAGAAGTAACCATTGTCCGGCGTACTCATAGTCCGGGAACAATGGTGAACAATAGGGCAATCGATTCAGTTGACTCTTTACGCAACATTAGTTTCACGCGCGCTTTATTCCGTTATCGTCTATGGAGCCCCGGACTATGGCTCCCACCGGACTATATCTGCTTTCACACCGGTATTGGTTTCAGAGGAGCTGGCGGGATTTTCTGATTAGCCTTGCCAACGACATGACAAGTATTACAAGACCTACAGTATTCAGAAACATCCTTTCGAAGTGTACAGGGGGACGCGAACTGTAACTCCCCAAAAACGTAACGGTCCAAGGGACTAAACCATGGTGTTCGGCTGACCTGCCTCCCTTGCAGACAAACAATAACAAGTACCTTCCCTCTCATCCCTCGTACCCTGTCACATTCCAAACACGTAATTCCTATCTATTCCTTCAGAGTTTGGTGAGATCTCTACAAAGCTCCTTGGGACTCTGCATGGTAGGCCCTGGACAGATACTGTTCTATACCTAACTCATACATCACGTGCTGAAATAGGCCAGATGTGAAATTTGACCCCTGATCTGACTTATTGACTTTTGGTCGCCTACAGAGTCAAGCCTCACTACGTTTTTAGCCGTATATTCCTCAAGGGTATGGCTTCAGGGAACATAGTAGAGGCACACATTTATCGATAGGTCCTGATTATACCTGACTTAGCCCTTGGGAGATGTCCTACACTACTACGTCAACTATTACCCTACTAAATGGCTCTCCGAACTCCGTGTAGAAGTAACCGCATTGTCCGTCGTTACTCAATAGTCCGGGAACAATGGTGAACAAAGGGCAATCGATTCAGTTTGACTCTTTACGCAACATTAGTTTCACGCGCGCTTTATTCCGCGTTATGCTTCTATAGAAGCCTGGACTATGCTCCCACCGGCCTATATGATACTAGCTTTCCACCACACACACAACCTGTATGTTCGAAGGACTGGGCGGGATTTTCTATTAGCGCTTGCCCCGACATGAACCTCAGTATTACAAAGACCATAACATTTTCATAAACTAAGATCCTTTCGAATTGTACGGCCACAAAGTGTTCAAAATCGATGTGGGTTTTAGTCTTGACCCCGCTACATGTCCTGCCATGGGACGATCATTGGGCAATGTTGAGGACTCCCTATGATACCCCTTTGGAACAACTACCTTATGAACAATTCAAATCAATCGGCTGGGAGGGGGGAATGGGGACGGGGGCGGGGAAGGAGAGGGGGTGGGAGGAAAAGGGAAAGGGGAGCGGGCGGGGGGGGGGGGAGCGACAAAGAGGGGGGGGAGCGAGAGAAAAGGAGGGGAAAAGGGGGGGGAGGGAGGTTGGTTGGGGGGGTGGGGGGAGCGCGACGGTGTCTTCCATGTTGCCCGTTATCGTGTCAGGTGCCTCCATTTTCTGCATACAGCGACCCCATTGTGTTTGTGAAAACACACAGGAACTTCCTCAGACTCCTGCCTGGTTACTTCCCTCTGCTAAGGAGTCTTATTGCAGGATCTTCTCCTGTATTAAACTTCTGTTACTAAGGTATCATCATCATATCCCCACTAATGCACTGTGCTGCATGGCCTTACTCTTGGTTTTGGAGAAGCCTGTCTCCCCTGAAGAGGGAGGTTGACCTGGGTCATCTAATTTTGTCATGTACGTGTCCTCTAAATCTAGCTGGTACAACGGTCATCCATAATCTTCCTATCACTACCTTGCTTCAGCAGCTTTCCTAGCCATACTCCTAGTACTGCAAGGCTTGATAACTCCAATATTCCTCCCCTCACTTCTCTTTCTGTGGAGGGATTGTGGGTAACAATTGGTCGATTACTTTCCCGCCGCCCAATCATCCTAATAACATTGAACGCCTTTGAACTGGAAGATTCAGTCCTTACTCCAGTTAGAGACTGTACCTGAGACCAGACCGACTTCAAAATTCACTCTTGTGAAAGAGGGACAGTAATAATTCCTACATATACCCTTAGACTCAAGCTTCGGTGTGAGCTCCCTATACACTAAGGGCAATGACCCCTCCAAAATTCCTGAACTGGGCAACATTTCACGCATGATCTTTCTATGTTTTGGATCAACTATGTGTCACCATCAAGGGTCCTAGACCCCGCCAAACATGGTTCAAAACCTCTTTTTTCCTCACCTTTCTCAGACTCCAATCGCATCTTTTCTGTAATACCTTGGAACTAACATGTGGTCTATTGGACACAGCACAACCTGTTGGAGCAGACTTCTGCTTCATGCCAGTCTGCTTTCCCATCGACTTCCAACAGTTTGTCATAACATAACCTGACTTCCATCTGATGCCGAAGTTTTATATCTGACTTAAAACCATTTCCATGACTTTGGGTTTGCACTAAAGGACCCTTATGCCCCTGACTGGAGGAACGGCTGACGGTTATTTTTTCCTCTCTCCACTAGTACCCATTACTTTTCGGAATGATCTGACCTTTTTGTAGGCCTATTTGAAAATTTAAAACTAACCCTCTGTATTGCTGACATTGAACATTAATTAGGCCCACCCGTAACTATTGTGGAACTCACTTATCTGAGGGACAATGATCATCTGCTAGTATTTCTGCATTTTTTTCAAAATCTTTGATATCGCGTTCATCTAAATGATTTTTTATGTCGGCATATGCCTGTTTGAACTGCTCAATTAAAACCAACTGCGTAAGTTCAATTGAAGTCATTGTTCATTCCTTGGAAAGAGTGCCACCTATCCACATTTGTTTCCTGAACTCTAGCCAAACTCAACTTAGATGGATCTGCAATCTTTTCGCACTCGCCCCCGAAATTTTTACCTACGCCCAGCTTTACTACTGTCATATCACCGCCTATCAATTGGATAGTGATGATATATCTTCTCTAGCTTTCCCAAACCACAGTCTGAACAATGTTGTCCATTGCTCTTAAGGCCACTTCATACTTTCGCATCTTCTCGAATCAAAACATACTTGTCACATTCTGTGTCCCTAAATGTCGACAATTAAGTATTCCTAGTGGCATCAAAATCTGAGTGTGAGGAGGAGCACTGATGTGCCCTGTTTCTAATTTTTCTGTGTGTCATTAAATTTGTGGGTTGGCTTCAATTTATGCCAATTTCATTCTTTCTTTCCCTTTGTAACCGGTACCTTTTTCTTTTTCTTTTTTGTTTCCATTTGCAATTTGGCATCTAGGTTCTCTGTGGGTTCTTTAGTAGTCCCGTTATTCTTAATGTTCAAGTTTTTCCTTTCTAACATTGTACACATAATATAGCACTTCCTATTTTTCTATGTGGTCTCTCAGTATGGCAAGGGTACCATTCCCTGGTATGGTTGGCAGGGTGGTTTATCGTATTCTGTGTGGTTCCTGCAGACATAGGAACATCGCATTGGAGATTGTTAACAACAAATCAGCAATGATGGTTACTTTTTTGGCATTGGAAAAACCCTCCCATTCATGTATAACTGGTTCCATTTCGTTCAAAAGCACACTATTCCGAGTCATTTTGTGAGGAAAAGCAATTGAACAGGTGTCTATATGAGAATTTATGTTGCTTCCAAATCTTCTCCGCCCACACCCAAAGCTAATTTTTAGAAGAAGTCTGATCTATTTGGCATCAATTCAAATGGTCCGCCCATTTTAAAACATTTTTTACATACCCTCAGCTTTAAGGCGTGTAAAGACTTCAATCTTGTGTCTATACATATGTTTCAAGGTCAGATGAAACACAACTCTACACATCATTTAAGGGTTTATGCCTATTTGACAATTTGCATAAATTTAAAATGGCGGCCAGTTTGAATTTTTATGCAAATTAAACTGTCACATGACCCAATACTATAAGTCACTGCACCATGAGTTGGGAGCAAAGTGTGTCACCTGACTTGAAACTACCAAATATTTACACGTTTTCTTCTTCACCACTTAAATGAGAGTAGTGCATAATTTTTTTTTGCAGTAGTATAAAACTTATTCGTTGTAAAAGATAAAATGTAACGGACGCCAAATATTGCAACTTGTTTGTTCATGTACAGGTGCCGACAAGTTCTATAAGGTGGAAGAGGTGAAATGTTGATGTAAGCAGTAACTCACAATGTTTTTGTGTCAGTCTAATTGATTACCTAGTCAATACATCATCGTAATAAAACGTTTGTATGATTCAAACATGATGCCACATAAAGTAACAGAAACAAAATGAGATGTTTTCTATCTTATACATTTCAGAGGTTACAAAGATAAATCAAACCAAAAAAAAATGCAAAAAGCCCCGATATAAAAATCCCGAACTTTAACACATGCCCTCATCCGTAGGACCACCTCGTCCTATGCCCACCCTCTCTGACCCCGACGGACTCAAAATAACGACAACTCAAAAAGTAAAGATGGCACAACAAATTTATAATCTGCTACCATATCAAAGCTAGATAAATGCCCTTTTAAATGAGTATAAATGAGCTGAATACCTAACTTGGTTCTTATTAACCAATAACACATGTTTAAAGAATATTTGTGAAAGGTAAGCCACCCTCATTTTTTGTATAACCCACTCATTGCGCATAACCATACTAATGATACTAATTTAATTCCTTGACCCTGAACATATGTATCGACCAAGATGAAGTAAAGCCTTAAATCTTGAGTTATGTAAAACTGTCAAAATGGCAGCCCATTTGTGGAATTTTTTATGCAAATTAACTGTTAAGTTGAACCTAATGCATCATACTCCAGAAACTACAACCATGTCCCACTAAAAACTATACAATCAAATTACAAATTATAAAAAGTATCAACTGTGGCATTTTTGCAGATGATTTGGACTTTATCTATTTGTGTAGACATATCCTAAAGCTGTACTCCTCCTTCGTTTTATTCTCGCACTTTTGATGGCCCCCTAAGCAGAGATTGTCATTTTAACACAAAGGATAAATACCACTTGGGCCAGAGTCACCTGAAGGTTCAAGAAAACTAAAGGTTATAAGCGGTTGTATGACATCATTGTGGATTTTTTTTTTTTAATATTTTTAATTTTTTCGGTAATATTAGCTAACAGTCAGAGTGAATGCCATGAACATATGCTTGGACCAATCAATATATGGTTATCAGTGAAAGCACCAGAACTTATTATGTTGTTGTGGGGTGAAATGAAGGGACGCACTCTCTGGGGTACAATAATCATTAAATTCATGGAAATTTTGTGAATTTGACTGCTGAAACGAATGTCACATTCTACAATTCTGTTGGTGGACAACGTGTTGACAACGCTCTAATGGTGTGACAATTTCACCTTCCCTTTTCCCACTCCTCCAGAATTCAGGGAGGAATATGATGAGAGAAGCGTGTTTCAACAAGACATAAAATTAAAGGATGGTTTGTAAAGGTCTCAGTTTACGTTTCAACAAGGGTGTTTTTTAATGGTTCTCCCTCTGCTGAAACCTGTGGTAAAGCTGAGACAACAAGACTGTTTGGATTGAATTCCTAATGCTTACATTATTTATTAGCATTGCGACTTAAAAATTTATAAATTATAAATGTTTTTCATAAGAAAGCAGCAGTTATACCTACTTTTGTATTTTAATTTTCAATAAAGAATGTCTTGAGGTTTTATTTTCAAAGGCACTTTGTTGATATCAAGATAGCCATAACTGCGCCAAGAGTTTTTCAACTGTCCTCCAGATAAATTACCTAACTTCTTAACCAGGAACCCCCAATTACAACCAACTAAAAACTATGAAAGCTGGAACACTCCTAAAAGACTCAGTAAAACTCCAGTTGAGAATGACTTAATTTTTTTTCCAAAAAAAATATCTTTGATTGTATAGTTTTTTTTGGGACAGATCCTTTAATGATCTATTGTATTCCTTAACCCACCTGAAAACATGTATAGACCCACCAAGACAAACGAGAATGAAGTCCTATACAAGCTTAAATCTTGAGTATTACAACCGTTAAATGGCGGGCCATTTTGATTTATGTAATTAGGGACACCTTTCCTCTCCCAAATTCAGCTTGGGGACCGAGAAAATTTGGAATTACATAAATTTTCATCTAAAACACTAACCCATTGCTATTTTTACTGCAAAATGCTTCGTCATGTTGAAGGAATCACTTTTTTGAGAAAATAGGAACCAAGTCCTAGTGATACTATATTCAGCAGACCTTAGAAAGGCCTGGCGCTGGATCTAGGCATGATATGGGTATACTTAAGAAATGTTAAAAGGAAACAGTGGATTGTGGTGTTGTAGAGATTGTTCGCTGCTGTGGCAGTACTCCCCGGGGAGAACCACAAGCAGTTTGTCTTCTCCTAACTTCTCCATAAGAGGTAATGGGTCATTTCAGGGTCATTCAGGGTCATAAGGTGCAAAGGTCCATTTTCAAAACTGCTCCGAATGAGCTGAATTTTGACTGAAATGATCTTATGACATAACTTGCAATGTACAAATACTTTTGAAACCCTCATTCAAGTATAAAAAAGGTCATAAAGTGGTCAAAGGTAACACTTTTAAATTCACTTCGGCGAAAAACTTATTCTATCTCGACTGTGCTCATATCTGTCTTCAGATCTACTTCTTTCTTCTTCTGTCAACACTTCTCTAACATTCCTTGCATGATTTTTACCAAGATTGGTTACAAGTACCGGTACCCCACCCCATTTTGTCATTTGTCTAGATGATGATGATGTCACTGGGGTACACCACCTACAGTCTATGAAGTATGATGGCTGCCTTGTCAAAGCCCATATACGTGCCAGATTTTGCACTCACACAATTGATCAACATTTCTTCTGTATTGGATCTCCCCTCCCCACCTGAACAATAAGGTTGTTGTCAATATTTTTAAAAATTCCATTTTGCCCCATGCCATACAATGCATACTGTGCAAGTCACAACCACATTTCATTCAATCATCACCTCACATGCATGTTCATCATCTTTTATGGAAAAAATGAACACTTATTCTTACTCTGGGTAGGCCAACCATCACCATCAGTCAATGAGTCCACAATACTGAAGTTTGGAGGGAGTTTCTGTAACCTGACCCATCTGACACGCTTTCTTCCGACACACTTATGAATTTGGAACCTGTGAAGGGTTTCTGAAATCATAAGTGTGTCAGAAAAAAGTGTGTCAGATGGGTCAGGTTACGGAAACTCCCAAGTTTGGACCATCGTTGAGATACTGCATAGGCCTACACCAAACACATCCATAGCTATACTACAGATGCAGATTTTAGGCCAAATTTAAAGGTGCAACAAGAGATTTTGAGGCACCCAAATATTGTGTCATAATAGTAATTTCATATAGATTAGACACTCAATAGATTTCGTACCTTGTATTTTGCCACAGAAATGTCTTATAAAAGAGAAAAAAGGTGATTTTGATTTGCTTATACAGGGTGACCCAATAAAAACTTTACCCAAAATGAAAGTGATATTTTTCCACTTTCTGTAATTTGATATTTGTGGATTTTATTGGATCATAAAGAATGGGTAATAGAGCATCTTACCTGAATTTTTTGTTCATTTTGGTTGAGTAGTTCTCAAGATATGTTCCACTGAACAATAAGTCAGCAAAACAGATTTGCCCAGGGAGCATCATTTTCTTTGGCATGGTTGAACACAATTGCGACATCAAAAGTAAATCTTATTGGTCTTACCTTTAGTTTCTATTTTCCACATGTCCTTGGTGATGCACTTGGTATCCCTGGAGTGCATGTGTTGAACAGCTCTTGATGTTACACACGTTCTCCTAATTGCGGTAAATGCATCGTTTATCCATCGTCGTAGTTCTGGTAATGTGTTTGGGGGAACCCTCATTGTAAACTCTAGCTTTTACATCACCCCATAGCCAAAAATCTAGCGGAGTTAGATCCAGTGACTGAGGGGGCCATTCCACCGCATGCCCTAATCCAATGATCTGATTTGGAAAGAGTTCCTGAAGGCGGTTTCTAACCATTACAGGCCTGTGTGCTGGTGCACCGTCTTGAATAAACTAGGCACAACGAATTGCTCCATTTCTTTGCTGCTGAAAAATGCGCCCCAACTCTGGTTCCACATGTTGATTAATGACATTGAGATACCCGGCACCATTCAAATTTCCATCAATAAAATGGGCCCAATTAGGTTATTGTTACCTGTAACAGCTGCTAAAACTGCAACTTTCCTGCGATCATTAGGTCTGTCGTAGACAAAAAATCATTGGGAGGGTTCCCTTTTGGCGCATACTCTCTCACATAAATTTGAGAGTTCACTGAGCCAGACATTGGAGAACAACAAGTTCTCTTAAGAAGTGCCATGGTCTGTTTATATTGTTTATGAAATTATGTTTGGGACATTCGAAATTGCTGAAGCAATGATTCAAGAACCTTGATCTTTTTCTTTGAGTCAACTCAAAGTTCTATGCTGATAGATCTTTTTGCTTATGCTGCTTCACATCTTTGGAATTAACAATATCTGCTTAGCTCAGCTTAGTCATTGGAAATGTTCAAGTCACATCTCCACACATTCCTTTTTACACAGCATTTTGGCTCATGATATGGCTTATTATATTCGACGAACAAAACGGGCTCAGTGCGCCCATTGGATTACAGGCTTTATTCCGTCAGAGTATTAAATGTGTGATAACGGAATAAAGCGTGTAATCCAATGGGTGCACTGAGCCTGTTTCGTTTCGTTAAATAAGCCCATGATATGCACACTGTTCATATTTTCCTGATGCAGATAGTCATTTAGACTGATATTGTGATGAACTTTTCTTTTTCTCTTTCTAGTTTTCTTATCATCCCGGCCCAAAACCAGTTGCCTAGGATAGTTTTTCCCCTGATTAAGTAGGGTAGAGGCATCTGAATCCAAGACTTTAAGAATCAAGACTTCACTGATGATTCAAGCAGATCCTTGCAGCTGACGATTCGAGTGTACCCGTTATTCCAGTATGGGAGGCAACTTGTTTTCTTTTTCTACTCAGTTCATATATTCTTGAATTTCTATGCGTAGGCCCCCCCCAAAAAAAATACTTGTGTCAGCTTTCTTTTGGCTAATAAAAGCTGTGCTATGTTTTGTTTTTTTTACAAAAATAAGCTATGACCTAAGCAATGTATTTTAAATTGCGCAGTGGTTGTTTGATTTAGAATATACAAATATGTGCCACTCCAATGGACTCCTCTCTGTTTTCAATTATAGAAAACACAATTCACACAATGGAAAAAAAAAAACACATTATGATTATAGAGTCCATATAGTTCCACTTTTTTTTGTATGGTTACATTGTTCCCAAAATTTTGAGACACCACTTTGGGTCAGAGTATACTAAATTTTTTTTTCACATGCAAAAAAGTTTCCAAATCGCTGCTGCCACATAGAGTTGAAGCTACATCTAATTTTAAAAGCCTATGCGCGACGGGGGAAGCTTGAGGCAAACAATTTTTGGGCCTTATCTTCATGTTTAATTTGATGCATACCATACAATAAAAGAATTTTGATCTACTGCATTTTAATTTCTTTGATGACAATAACCAATTTCTCTCATAAAGGTTCACAATATCTTAAAACTGAAATAAAAATAGTTTGAGAAAAGGTTTCCATTGTTTGAAAATAAATAAGTTTACTTTAAATAGTAAAATTACTTCATGACTGAAAAGGTGATTTCGTGATTTCCAGCCCTTCTGTTTTTTCATGTTCACTAGCTATCCTTGAGAAAAAGCTTAGATTCACAAAATTTGAGAGGCGCCCGAATTGCGGGTTTTGGTTACGAGCAAATGCTGGTTCCCACGGTTTCTCATAGGCCACGTGCGTTAATTTATGTCCGTTTACGGACAGAAAATACAAATGCGAATTTCTTACAGATAAGACGAAATTTGCACGTGATGGGTAACATGGGGAGTACTAAGGCCTAATAACGGTTCAGATGATATAAAAAATTCAACGTTTTTGGAGGTAAGTCGGGGGGGGGTGGGGGCGAGGCTCTCGATCACGAAAATGCCCTTAAGACAGTAAAAGGCAAATAGAAACATCAACAGTGAAAATAAAAATATCTAAAGTTCACAAAACTGATTCTTAGGCATTTAATTGATGGGCACAATCTATCATGGAAATTGTATACTGACATATCCTAAAATGGAAAGACATTTATGAGGACCAAACATGTATAAGGGCATATTGCACAAAGTATATCCTTTTCTACAAGATTCATTTCATACACTCTACAATGCAGTGTTATCGACATGATCTCTCATAATGCCACAATAATAGGGGTAGAAAAAAATCACCTCATCATTCCTCATTACAAAGTATGATAAGAAACCTACACACTGCTTATTGGTTATCACACACAAATGCCCTTTTACTCTTAATCAAACATGGAAAGTTATGATAAATAATTATGATTTATATTAAAACACTTGCTGGCATGGTGGGACGGATTAATATGTGCACATGTTTTATTGCAAAGTGTGCACGTCTGGAAAAAGAACCAAGGGTACTTGATAAAGGGGGTTTGAGTATTGCTGATTTTAAAAAATGGCGAGCAGAAACCCACAATGATCCAATGCGTTCTGCAGGAATTAAAGTTTGTATGGGTTTTTGAAAGGTTCAATATCACATTGTGTTAAAAAGAAATTCAGGCAAAACATTATAGGTGCCCGATCTGTGATATTGCTTAAAAGGGATAGCAGCGATGTTTTGCTGAGCCGAAACATCGAAAAAAACATCAAAAATCACATTTGGTATTTTGTTGACTGGCAGGATGTGATACATAAACCTGCAAGTGCCACACAGCCAGCAAAACTCCCGCTGTGCATGGATTTACACAAACATCAGGTCCACGCACTTGCTGGCCATTCAAAACACGGACATTTAACTTTGCATTTCCCAAGAAAAATCGATGACATGTAGAAAATTTTTTGTCTAAATGGTCCTTTTATACCATCCGAAACGTTTCAACAGAAAAATTTCTAACCGGTCAATATGTTGTTTTAAAAACCTTTCTAATGAACCCTGAATATCAAATTTCCAGGGAGGCCTACTAAAGTCTGTTGAAGAAGAAAAGAAAACTCTTATTTAAACAATGACACTCATAACACTAGACTCAGCGGGATGTTTGTCGGCTGCTGTGCTGCAATGTTGGCTTGAAATCGGGGTATTAAAGACACAGCGTACTTTTTTATTGTTTCGGTAATTTCTATACATGCGTATCAAAATTCCGACTTGAAGATCAAAAAGCCTTTTCTGTGAATATCCCAGAGTTATAAGGTAATATCATGGCACCTTGACCTGTTTACAGTTTGACCCCAAAACCACAAACATATGATCTTGTTTAGTTAGTACTGATGTAAACCACAATCAGCTGTTTAGTGTAGATTTTGAGGACTCATCACGTATGTATATTTGCGGGAGGGACAGTATAAAATTTCCTGAAATACTACTTTTTTCACTATTTTGGTTTTCGTTCCAACATTAAAAGGGGGTATATGGAATTGTACATACTTAGCTTTGATTGTAAAGCTAAACAAATGCATTTCCAAATTTAGATTTCACATATTGCTGCCTATACCTTAAAAAGAGTTTTTATCAAAAACTATGCTAAAATGTTCCAATTTTTGATGAAAGCAGTCTCTCAAAAATGATCATTTGACCCAACCCAATTCATATGAATTGCTACCTAGGCAACAACCAAACATTGAGCTAGTCAATTATAGTAATGGGACATTGCATACCTTTTATTGTTGCATGGAACACAATATTGCTATAAAACAGATATCAACAAGCAGGTGTTGTAATAAAATATACAATTAAAATGCTATTAATGTATCAGGTTCAGTACACCTAAAATAATAACTAATTCTGGCAGGGGGTTTACTTTCATTAATATAACAAAAAACCATAAAACTCTCAACGCAAACAATACACAGTGTCTGGCATAACCCCCTTGAAAAAAAAAACATGGAAGGATTTGGGGGCTATATTACAACATCAAGCATCCAATTCTGGCTTAGAATTCCAGATAACTTGTACACTTGTAATAGGATAGGGTCAGCTTGATTAAATGATAGCCCTGGATAAAATTTTAATTAAAAATTTATGTCCAATAGTCATAAGAGTACCAACATGTCACTATAAAAATCCTGCCAATGACCGTTGTAGATAAATAACAGCAGGTTAACTAAAGCACATTTGCATTCAAAATACTGTGAAGGGAGAACACTGAATATGAATTGCAGCTACAAATGAAGGCAGTCAGGATTTTCTGAAATATCTAAAGGGTTTGCATGGAACAAGGATAGAAGTAGATATATTGTTTTAAACAAAGTCTCATTTATCCTTATTTTGAATGACCAATTGCAAAAGACGTTCTATTCTTTGTAAGGCACTCTGTGTGTCCTCAGAGCTTTGCTCTAATTGGCTCATTCGTTGCTGCAAAGCAGTGATCTGATTACAATCTGCCTTTTCCTTGTTGGCATCCCTCAAGATGGCCTTCTCTTTCCTTGGTGAGTCATCAGAAGATGATAACGATGAATGTGAATTCCTGTGCCCTACGTTTGATTTTCCTGAACTCTGGCCTGTTATATTGTGGGGATTTTCTTGAGAAGAATCAAAGAACAACTTCAGCCGAAAATCAGACATTGCATCGTTGCTGTACTTGCTCTTCCGACTGACCCTGCTCACTGTGTCAACCAAATCTTCATCGATGTGATGCCTGGAAGACTTGTGTTTTGATTTTGGGCTTCCACCATTTTTAAGTGAGGATGACCTAAGGGATCTGGATGATCTGGACCTGCTCTTCTTTCTGTGATGTTGTCTGTGCTAATACACCCACCATCAGGTGGCATCCTATCCTGTGCTCCTTCTGTCAAAAAACTCTGAGATACTGTCCTATGGCCAATAATTCTGTTATCCATGTCTTCATTATGATCATCCCATACAATGTTGCTACATGGGCTTTCTTGAATTGGTGGAAGTCGTGTTGGAGAACAACTACCAAGGCCTTTTTCCAACCACTTAGTAGACGGCAAGTCCGTACCTGATGTTACTACTTTGAGGGCCTGTTGCTCAGGTTGATTGGATGTAAGTGAGGCTCTCAGCAAATGTCTTGGAACAAGCAATGAGGTCTGCTCTACTTGGAGTTTGGGTTGTGGTGAGGAAGATTCTGTATTCCTTGTAAGTTCATCCAATCTATATGGGAAAACAAAATTGAAAATGAAACTTAAGTTGTTTACATCTTGAACTAAACTCCATTTTTCTACCTCTATGTTGTGATATCATAACCTTCATGCAGGTTTTGTGCAAGCGTCTTGATGTGCAAGCCTCTTGATATGCCATCTTTATGCGAGTGTGTATGACAAGCTCATTGCTGTAATTCAGGACTCTTAGCTTATTGGTTTGACCACCAAATCTTGAGCTGGCATCATTGTACAGAAGTAGGAAATAGAGTGTGTATAATAGAGGACCAATAGTCCAGTAGTTTAGGAAAAAGTATATTTCAAAGACATCAAATGATCCTAGATGACCTTTACCCTCTTATTCCCGATAATTTATATCATTCACCTTGTAAGGATATACTAAGCAAATTTAGTGAATTTCCAATCTCTTATGTGGACAAGCATTTTTCAACAATGACCTCAAACGCCTCCTGGATGACCTCTAAAACCTTAGCAACTTGATATAATTGCCCCGGTTATTACTGTCTACAAGAAGCATTTTGATTTCTTTTTTTGCTGCAAAATTCCAAATGGACCATTATAGAAACCTAGACCTCTAAACTCTGTAATTACCGATATGATGCACTTCGTAAAGATGGTGTGCATTTCCATAGCATTTCATATGGAATTTCAAACATGAACTTGTTGAATTCTCATAGAAATTTTCTATGGAACACTTGTGACTTGGCCCGGTGTTCCATAAGGATGACAAAGGCCCCCATAAACATCCACTGGAAACACACAGAAAACACACTGGCACAATACAACCACTTTAAAGTGGTAATTGCCTATGGGTAGATAAATGATCCTAAAACAACAATAACAAGTTTCCGTCACCTCCCCATGATTTGGTTCTGGAAGGGAGGTGGTAATCAAAGGTTTAAGCTTGAGGCAATCACATGCATGCTGAAATTCAGGGGTAAGTAGGCAGTTTGGTCACACAATCAAGGAGCTATGTTCTAATATAGTTCTTCATAGCGATTTGTAAGCCAATGAGTGCCATGTGTCTTGGAATGTAGCCATGTTAGGAATTTTGGAATGCCTATTGTTTCACTTACATGCCAGAAACAATTCTTTTTAAAGAAAGGGTCAAAAGGCTGGGCTTGACCAAATGGCATTCAATCCAAAGTTTTGTTTCACCTCCAATGAAACTAAGATTCTGAGTTGCTAGAAAATAACATACAGTGTTGTGCATTTGCCAAGGATACTGCCAAAACAAAACGACGGGTGATGATCAAGGCTAAGCACGGCAAGTGAATCTGGATGAGTAGACAGCCCTATACAGTATCAAAAGTCATTAACGCGTCTTCTACCACAGTTCTCTTTGAACCAAACCTAGTAAAATTTTCAGAGCTGTTGAAAGGTGTTGCAATGAGAAATTTCACATATCAGTTGTTGTCCCGAAAATATTGTAAAATTCTGATTTTCATGATGCAAGAGAATTCCATCAAAAAATACCCCACTGAAAGGACTAGCTGAGAAATATTTCTTTGCCGTACAAAAATGTGCAATTTCTATTTTCGTATAGAACAAATACTAAAATTAGCCTATGTTTTATTTGAAAATATGAGCAAATAAAAGCACTTTTGTATTCCTTTCAAGGCATTTCTGTAGCCAAAGACAAGGTAAGAATTATATTAATGGTCTGATCTATGTGAAGTAACTACAAATGACACAATATATGGATGACTCAAAATTGCTTGTTGCACCTTTAAAGGGATTAGCAGCGATTTGCTAATCCGAAACATCGAAAAAATCATCAAAATTCATATTTTGTATTTTTGTTACTGGCATGGGTATGCAAACATAACCTGCAAGTGGTTGGCTTGAAATCCGTGTATTAAAGGCAACGCAGTACTTTTTCTCCGATTCTTTAATTTCTATACGTGCGTATCAAAAAAAAAAAAAAAAATTCCGACTTAAGATCAAAAAAAAAACCTTTCTCGGTGAATATCCCAGATTTTAAGCGTGATATTGTGCACCATGATCAATACAGTTTAACCTCAAAACACAAACATCATTGATCTTTGTTTATTCTGTGCTAGTGTAAACTACAATCAGCTGTTTATTGTAGATTTTGAGACCTCATCTCTGTATGTCCATTTGCGGGAGACGGAAGGACAAATTTCCTCAAATACTTCATTTTTTCACTATTTGGTGGTTTGTTTCTAAACTAAAGCAGTTATATGGGATTGTACACACTTATCCCTGACATATAAGTTAATTAAAACAAATGCATTTCCACATTTTTCGATTTTCTCGCAACATCACTGCTAATCCCTTTAAGGTAAAGTTTTCCTTCAGCTCACCATTGATTTGGGCTGGAAGGGAGTGTGGGAATAAAGGTTTAAGCTTGAGGCAATCACTTGCATGCTGAATGAGGGTACGAGTGCAGTTTGGTCACACAAGGAGCTATGTTCCAATATAGTTCTTCATAGGATTGTAAACAATGAGTGCACATGTGTCTTTGTGACTTTCTCACTACCCTAAGTAACATCTCAGTGCATTCTATGAAACACCTACTGCACATTCCTTTAGAATCAGCATAAAAACGCTTATTTTCTGCTGGTTACTAATAATAAAAACAAACGATTTGTCGGACATGTCGTGTTTGCGACCCACGAAGGTTCAAAGTTCCACATTAATCAAAAATATTAAAACTTTATAAGTCGTGTGCATTACTAGTGTTATAAAAAGCCCACATTCGTCATATCATCTACAAACATACCATGGCCCATGCTATTTGGGTGCCATCTTTAAAAAAGTGCAAAAAAACATTGTGGCTGATCTTTGTGACTGTCAACTTTCTGAACAAACATGCCTGACGATGTTCTTGGCTGTCCAAGGATCATTTTATATTTGAGGATCGCCTGGTGAAATTGCAGAATTGGCGATTCAAGGTTTCCTTGCAGAAGTGGGGCTAGCGGAAGCATTCATGACACTACTGTGGTTGTGGAATAGCACACCCCACAGACAATGGAACTCTCTGGTCTGCCCACTGCTGGAGCAAACAATGCACAAACCAGGCCCTTGCGGAATTCAGTGAAGCAGCCAGGACGTTGTACCCATCCTGGCTGATCATATTTGGAGACTACATGGTGTTTGGACCCTAAGAAGAAGCAGCCTGGTGAAATTAATGTCAAAAGTGCCTTTTTCCCATGCTGTAAGGCATACATAGTAATGGTCATGGGCAGTAACATTTACAAGCTCATCTGCCAACAATCATCATTAACCTTTTGTCTCAATTCTATTGATTCCCTCCGGCACTTCGGCATTTTCTTTTTTCGGCTTTCCGTGTGTCTGTACTTGCAGCACATTTCTTTTTTCAAATATCTGGCATGTGATGTATATCCTGTTCATTGTATTTCAAATCTGTAAGAGTACACAAAAAATACTGGGTTTTATCACAGCTTTTTTATAGCCGACATTTACTAGCAATACTTTTTAAAGAAGAATGGCTAGAATTCCATAAAAGTAGTACACAGTCCATCATTGAAAATGGCTCACACATACCAAGGTGACATTGAGGCGATTGGTATTCTGTATTTAATCAATCATATAGCTCGTATACTATTAAATCTCGCAAAGACTCCCCCAAATAAATCCCACAAGTGCCCCACCGGGATTTTGACCGCGAATTTTGGAAAGTTGCACCACAAGGCAAGCACCCTAACCATTAGTCACACCTCCTACCCCAAAGGTAACATGATATACGTGGATCCGGGGTTTTCCTAACCCGGGAAATCATTTTTTTTTAAATTTTACCACCGAACTTCCTATCCCACAATGCACACAATGATGTACGAGTAGATATGGATCACTCCATGCACGCTCTCCGTTTAGTGCGCCTTCCTTTAAAAACTACGGCGCACATTTGTGCGCAAAAATTGCAAGGCAATCAAAGAGTACTCGTTACTGGTAACATTTATATACAGCAAAACGGTTTATTTGCACAGTTATGACAGAGAAATGACTGTATGACACAAAACACACACACTTTTTTATTTTTTTTATTTTTTTTATTTTTTTTATCTACTCGTACATCATTGTGGGATAGGAATTTCGGTAACAATGATTTCCGGTAGGACACCCAGGATCCACGTATTGCTTCATTTCTTTAATTTCAGTTATTCCCAATGTCTGTCAATGGCATGGCTAGCCTTATTTATGACATTTCCTCTCTTAACGTTCATTTTTTTAACTGTGATGAGGGCACACTTAAAATCTCAAGCACTGGGTGCCTCACCAGTTTCCCACGTTGGTTCTTTCCGGTTGGAAACCGTTTTCCTAATTGTTCGAAACAAGAAACACAATTCGACTACCATGAACCACAGGTTAACCCCCGAGGCAAATGATAGAACCTTTCTGATTGGTTCATTCAAGACCAAAAGTGAGTGAGTGCTTATTAAAATTTAACGACAACTCAACACTATTGTGTTTATATCGTGTCATTACATTTGTCATTTAACATTAAATTAAAAAACAACGCAATATTAAAAACTTCTTTCCATTCAAATTACAATTAACAATTACAAATGATACACTCATACCGTAGATACCCCATAGTCACACCTATCCATCGTATAAAACAAGATAACCAACTATTGCAAAGATACACTTAGAACACATGCAATCATAAAAACACGTTTCAAAAGATATACTGTAAATTTATAACTATACAACAATCATAGACCGATGACAAACAAAGGTCAACACTCATCCATGTCCAAGCAAAAACTGCAACTTCAAATACAGATATCGACAATCACATCAGAACATGCAAACTGAGATCCCCTTTACATACCAAATAGATGGTCTCATACTGTACATTTTATAAATGTCTCCAATACACTTGGGCATTATGCCCACACTGATAGATTTTAAATTCATCAACAATTACACAGTACAAACCCTTATTACATGCTACTATTTAACTATTACAAAAAAATAAATAGGTGGTCTTACATTTGTACAAATGTAATTGATAAATTGTTTGTTTTATGTAATTGATTTTAAGTACATGTACTTAAACGAGTAATACAAACGAACATCTTAATAATCAATTACACAGTCGTATATCACACATTTAAAATATAATCCTATTAATACAAACCGTATGTTCAAATACCAGACGAGTTGCCCCTTTTAGTCGCTTTTTACGACATGCAGGGGAACACATCGGGCCAATTCTTAACCCACGAACCCGCAGGGGGGCCCCATTAGATCGCCTTTTACGACATGCAGGGGAACACATAGGGCCAATTCTAACCCCGAACCCGCGGGGGTAAAAGACACAAGAGGATAGTTTCTCTAAGTAAACAATCAAAATAGTGCTTTATATCTCTGTGTAAACCCTACTACCTTTTCAGTATCCTGATTTGCTCAGATCTACCAGTGATCAATCATAATAGTGCGTAGATGCCGATAGGGTAGGACGGTTAGGGGTGTGCCCAGGGGGCCGTTGCCAAACCCATGAGTAAACCCTAGTGGATATACTAACTCATGATATGTCCTACATACGAGATCTTGTGAGATCAGTTACAAGGTGCTTGGGATAAAGTATTAGTCCACTAGGCATGACTAGTCTGTACGTAGATTTATGATGAGTTTAAGTTTGCAAACAGGATCCCAGGGGCTGGATGTGAAGTTTTTAAGCAGTCCCTAAGTTCACTTGTTATGAATAAAACAAAAGTAGTTTTGCCATTGGTGACAGTTCTACCACCCATGGTGTAATTAGGTATCCATCTATTAACACCACACAAAAAAAAGTCTGCGTACCACCCTCATTTCACCACATCTTGTGAAAAGTACGAGATGTTTTGAAAAAAATTTTGCTCTAAATTTAAATTAACCACCCTCCTTTGTCACCTGCAGCAGCATAAAAATGTCTCTCATAAACTAAGAATTCTCCAACTGAAGTGTTGTGTGAAATCATAACAAAAACGGGCCTGATGGTGTAAGGCAGGGTTTCCCAACTTGTTTCCCCGAGACCCCATTTCTTGACACTTGGCCTGCGGTGACCCACATTACTCAAAATAATATAGTCTCAAAAGCAAAAAGAAATTTGACCAGTCAAGAAAAAAGTGAAGGTGTTGTGGAGAGGTACGTCGGTGGCAAGCAGGGGAAGGGGCTTGCAAAAAAGGTTCGCCTATATCTAATGGAAGCTCGGAAATCTTCTGGTGACAGGGAAGCAAGGGCATCCTTAAAAAACTTGGTTGGGCTTTCTTAAGGGCGTGGTGCTCGCAATTCCTAAAACAAGGAGCGCACAAAAGGTGCAAAAATACCACTAAAATAATTTCATTACAATCGTGATTTCATTTTTGGTCTTGAACGTCCCTTGTGACCAATTTTATACTGATTGCACGCAAAAAAAAAAAATTCAATTGATAATCAACACTGCAAAATCAGTTTGGCTTGCTTGAACATGACTATGTCACCATAGTTCGAGTTAAATTTTGGCTTTTGAACAGTCTGTAAGGGAATATTCATACTGATTGCGCGAAAGGCGCACGGAAATGTTTTAATTTAAATACAAATTTAATTGCTTAATAAACACTGCAAAAAATCAGTTTGGCTTGCTTGAATTAGTTAAATTATTATTTGCCATCGTTCTGCCTTTAGACAAGTACTTTCATTTTCATTTAAATTAACTTCACGACCCCCAGGTTGGGGAAAACCTTGGGTTAAGGAGGTACCATCATAGTCAAGCTCTCAGGAACCACTGAATGGAATACAAACTCAGAGTGACATTATCTCAAAAGAGCTTCCTGAGATCAATAAGCACATGGAATGCTGTTGTGAAAAGTGTTGTTCTGCCCTCCCCATCGAATTCCCACTTTGGACATGGCTGTAGAGAATATTTATTCAACCATAAGAAATAAAGGCATTAAAATCACAATGTCCCTTTAAATTGCTTCTCCACACTTAGGTTTTATTATCTTCAGACAAC
>JAMKCH010060250.1:0-20839 GCA_023653785.1 Ophioderma brevispina
TGGAATTTGGGGCCGATATCAATGCCATGGATAGGGTAAGTCACTGAATTTCGTGAACGAGTGGAACTTTAGAGACAAACAACCAGTGGCGTACCGAGGCAGTTGATCCAGAGGGGGCAAAACTACCCAGTCATCCCGCCGGAGGGGGCAAAATTCATATGTCGTCCCGATTGAATTGCTCCAATTAAGTCTGAATTTGACAAAATGCGCGCATAGCGTGCGAAAATCGCAAAATTTACTTTAATTTTGCCCAAATTTAGACTGAAATTGGTCAAAATTGTCCGAAAAAGAGGGATGAAAATGTATATTTTGGTCCATATCATCCCGCTTTTTCAAGCCAGAGGGGGCAACTTGCCCCACCCCCTGCCCCCCGGTCGGTACGCCACTGCAAACAACTGAATATTGTGAGGAGGCAGATCTTGGTAAAATAGTAGAAATAAGTTTGAAGTTAGAGGTAGAGGTTAGTTTGTTAGTTAAACTGAAGTTTTAAATCTGGTTTTGTCCCCGCTAAATGGGGTTGGCCTGATACACCTCACACTCAAGAATACTGCTGTGTGAGGATTTATTGGAGCAAAAGATAATTGACTGGATGCAAGGCAGCATGTGCTGGATGTCTGCCATTAGCTCTCCAGAGCTGACCCCCTTGTAGGTAGATCTTCTTTTTCATTCTACCAGGATAACCAGTTACCTTCCTCATTAGATTTCCTTAGAAACCTGCTGGGGTGAGGGTTTAGCTGCCGACAACTCGGCCCAGGGACAAGTAGTACTGGTTTAGGTACCAGGATACTAGTAGAAGGCCCTCAAAGGAAACCTGACCTGACAAATGTACTTACACTTCAGGCCCCACAACAAAGGGCAGCCAAGCAACACTCCCCACCTCTTCACTTAGGTCCTGAATGGTCACCGAAACGGAGGCATGCCCCAAGCCCCGCTTTTTTCCAGGTAGGATACCCCCCGAAGTAGCTCATACTTCTCTCATTCCTTCTTGACACAAGTGCACCCTGAGGACAAAAAACACCCCGCGCACATGGGGACAATCCATTAATGTCAATGTGATTGCAAGAGACATCCATCTGCAGCTACTTAGGAGTACCTTCACAGGTGCTGCTTAGTAGGCAGCACTTTGATCCATAGAGGGCACCAAACATTCCATTGTTGTTTAATAGACAAATCCAACCGGCCAAATGATGATCAGAATTGATCCGCCATTACTGCGGGGCCTCCAACCCAAAACCTACCAAATCTTTTGTACGTCTGTACCACGCTTGATTAAGTATAATTCAAAAGCTACACTTAATTTGCACATTTGGGTGAATTCAAGCAGGATGCACCCCAGCTATGGCTGCCAGTGACGTGTTGGAATGTGTCAAACCGGATTCGTGTATACCTCTTTCTGATCATTTTCAAAATTAGAACATCTATATTTTAGTTCAGCATCACCAAAAACCCTTATATATGACATTTTGTGTAAAAGGGCCATTCTTCGGTCACGTTTGTGACCAAAAACCGGCGATTTTTTACTTTCAACCCAATGCTTTTTTGTCAACATAACCAATCTGTTATTACTTTCTACATTATTAATAACCTTGAGTCTAAGCCTAACCAAAAATAATATATCCACTTTCACTTGATTGTTATTTTGTCATTGGGGGAAAATACGTTCGTCACGTTGGTGACCTCAGGTGGTCACACTGGTGACCAAACTTTGGGGGCAACCATGAACAAAAATAACAATTACAAACGTGGAAACATATTTTTGGTAGGTTGGAACTGAAGGCTATAAATAATAAGTAAAAAAGTAATAAGATTTCGGTTATGTGACAAAACAACATTGGGCTGAAGTAAAAAATCGCGGTTTTGGTCACAAAAAGTGAGCCGAAGAAAAGAAAAGGAAGGCCAAACGTATATAACCACAGGTGACCAAAAAGTTAAATAATGAAGGATGACTAAAATAATCCCACAGAGCTCAAAGCTCTTGCCGTGGGAGTACCAATGCAGGGACAACATGTATGGGGGACTAGTGAGTTAAGTACTGCGGTGGTACCTAGGGTGGATGATTACCCCACTTAGGTCGGCGGATGTGTGTATCCAGGCAAGTGGGTATCCCGGCTACTTAAACGGTATTCAAAGGTGTCACATGAAGAATTATTGATAGTTTGGTGCTGAAGAAGTAGACCCATGCCTGAAAAAAAGTTGAAGCCAATAGAAAGGCTTCTTTCAGAGCCAGCCATCAGTAAGTAAGGTGTGGCTTACATGGTTCATTCTTACTTAGTTGTCCTGCAGAAATCAGAGCTATGCATTACAAAGCTTATGCACGCTGTTTGAAAGCTCTAATTATCATGGCAAAAAACCAAAATAAAGCATAAAAATATCCACGGAACGCAGTTTTGACAACTGATTTAGATTATTTATCCAGCTATTATTGCTGGAAATAAGGTTTTTCTTTAGAATTCCAGGTTTTGCACGTCTTTCTATGAAATTGGGCATACCAGAGGGCGCTATAAATAGAAACACAACCTTGTAGGCATATGGCGGATTCCGGCATGAATTTCTGATCTTTTGCAGAGGTAGTAGCTTTTGCATGTCCCTTTTTATTAATTCAACTTACTTAATCAGTTGTCAAATTGTGTTGCCACGCTTAAAAGGTTCTAAAAATAAAGAGGACAATTGCACGAGGTCGGAACGCTGGGTATACAAAGCTAGCATCCGTGTAAGGGGCAGCCTACAAGGGTTCTTTGTAATATTTTGTCCAAAGAAGTCTGAGGTTTGTCTGACAGCAATTCGTACTAAAACGGTTTTTCGAGCCATCATTAGGTAAAGGGTGGCTTACATGGCATTCCTAGTTATTTTGTCGAAGTCGGGGTCTACTCTGTATAAAAGATGATATTCTAATTCTAAATTGTTTGACAGGAACTACGCACAACAAACTTATGCAGTGGTAGGTGTGCAGTCATGGTGAATTCACGACTAGAGTGAAAGACAAAAAAAAAGTATCAGAAATTATGTAAAAAGCAGATGATCAGTAATGGTGTATAATAGTGAAACTGTCTTGCAGTCTAACTGCTCTTCATTAGTAAAACAGTAGAATTTAAATCATTTGATAGAAGAGTTATTATTTTTTTTTGGTTTTTTTTTTTTTGCCCCCAAGAGGACTGAACATTTCAAATTTTTGCAATGATTTTTTCAACCGTTGTTCTGAAGACTGATTCAAAATTCACGGGTCGCTTGATTGACCGCACCTAAATACACATCCTAATGTGAGGTGTGACATTAACCCTGGCTCTTCACTGTCCATGTGTATTAGTAATAGGCGTAAATCCAGGGGGGGGGGGGGGGGAGTATATATACCACCCAGTTTTTTTTATGAGAGGGATGGTCAATATGATCCATCCTACTCAATGCTGATGCCTGTGTATGTGTTTTGACCAAAAAACTTCATATTTATCATAATGTTTAAAAATTGTAAATTCTGCGTGCGTGCATCTGTGATAATACATTGAACATATTTAGTTTCTAAATGGCAAAATTGTTAGCGCGCTTTTGCACGCCACATGTGCTGTAATGGATCTGTCAGCAAACTCTGTTGCATTCAAAAATGTTCAGCAACCCATCCCCCAATGTTCAAAAAAAAAACACCAAGGGATTAGGTTCCTTTTGGTATAAAAATTCTTCTCTTAGTCGGGCAAGAAAATTTTAGACATACATGTCTCTAAAAACAGTACATGTGGTCAACTTTGTTATTGAATGCTAGAGAAAAGATTCTGTTTGTGGAGTGTGTACATGACAGAAGGATCAGGATTTTACACAAATGTGGGTTTACTTAGGGCCAAGCATCCACACGTGCAACATTTTTTCATCTGACACATTGCAGGACTTGTTAAAGGGGAATGGCCTTAAAGGAAATCTACAGTTAAATACACTATCAGCGATTTTTTCCAAATGTAAATAAATCGTGTCCCCTATTTTTCATGAAGGACATTTTTGTCGGTTGAATTGGAAATAGTTGTAGTAAAAGATCCTGTAATGGCTAGCTTAACACGCCGTATTTGTCAAGAAATAGACAAAACAGTCGTAAATGGCACCTTCAAGAACCGCTTTAAAATGACTTAGGTCGTTTACAAAGTAGTAATATAAGGTGTTGATATGACCTAAACACTAGCACTTAGAGACAAAATGGGCCTTTTTAATTTGGAAAAAAATGACTGATAGTGATTCAAACATCAATTACAACACAAACTAAGGCATATCAATCTTGATTTTTTGTGTAGGTTAAGTGAAGTTACATGAGCTTCAGTTGTGATAACAGTACAATTGCTTTGTTATACATAAATTAGGATGGTAGAATCATGTTACCCTATTGCTTCAGAAATGGAAATGTAGAATATGCAAGCTCTTAAGTGAAGCACTGAAGAGGCCAGGCAGGTGGAGGACGCAATTGACATAATAAATGAAAAAGACATTGTAAGGAAGGTTAGAAATGATCAGGGTTATTTAGGGTACCCTTGCTTTTTTCAGGTAAGAGGTCCCAGTAAGTTCAGAGAAAGTGTATATTTGTTTTGGAAATGGAGAATAATATTTCAGTTGATGCCCTTTTTTTCTTTATGAATGTGTTTTTTGTTGTGTCGCCTGAACGAATGTTCCTGGAGGCACATACTAGTCCACATTTTGTGTGTCGTCGTAGGTCCGTCCGTATGACTCGGTTAACCTTTTAAAGATCTCTGCAGGCCTAAACGCTCTTCCCGGATTACTTCCACTGATAGGATGGTAGCGTGAGGTTGCCGCAATATTCTGGTAGCTGTGGGCTTGCAGTATTGCATATTCATGAATTTAATTAGCTTATTTGCATATGTGTCAACATGTCGGTTACATTTTTTGAAAGGCTCTGCTGGCTAAACGCTTACCCGATTTACTCATACTGTAGGGTGATAGAGCGAGGTGCCAGAATATTATGTTGATTTTGGCTGCATTATTGCATATTCATGAATATTAAGTAGCTTATATTGGCCGGTCAGAATGATAATCCTTTCCCCGCAAGGATGGTGATCTGGAGTTTCGTAAGGCGTATATGATGTAACCTGGTGGAAAGGAGGTGAAAGAGTTCGACTGATTATGATGTGGGCATATTTCGGACAAATTAAGTATGACAATGAGCTAATTAATATGCAAAAAAATCAGCGTAATCAGCCATATTTGAACGGTACATCGGATAATGCAAAATTCCTTCACTGCACGAAAACCCATTAGGGTGCGCATCTTCTTTGAAAGATCCTGATTACATGTGAGGCTTAGATATGCAAATGAGGCTCATTAAAATGCTGAATCAATAAAATGGTACATTGATATGACGAAATTCCTGCTACATGCAAAGACTCTATACCCTACATCTTGTGTGTGAAATAGGGGGGAAGGGTGGGGGGTGTTGGGAGGGGAAGAGTGGGTTTTGGGGAGGGACAGGTGGGGTGGGGGGAGGGGGTAGTTCCCACCTCACCGTTAGGTGGGGTGTGGGGAGGGGCGGTGGGGTGTTGGGAGGAGGCAGGGTGGAGTGTTGGGGAGGGGGCAGGGTGGGTGATTGGGGTAGGGGGGAAGGGTGGGGTGTGTTGTGGCAAGGCAGGTACGTCTGGAGAGAGTGGGGTGGGGCGTCGGGAGGGGGATGGGGTGCGTCGGGAGGGGGTTGGGGTGCGTCGGAGAGTCGGGGTGGCGTGCATCTGGGTGGGGTTGGGTAGGGTGCATCGGGTAAGGGTGGATGTGTCGGCGAGGGGCGGGTGACCTCATGACACTGTGACATTGTGTGACCTTGGTGACCTTCTTGTGACCATGGTGACTTAATGTGATTGTGACCCAATGGACCTTGGTGACCTTCATGTGACCTTGATGAAATCATGTGACCTGAGAACTCAGTGACCTTGGTGACCTGTTGTTGACCTTGTGACGTGTGACCTTGGCGGACGTGACCTTGTGTGACTTATTGTGACCTTGTGACCCATGTGCCTTGGTGACCTCATGTGACCTTGATTCCTCATGTGACCTTGGTGACCTCATATCACCTTTGGCCCATCACAATTGGGTGCCGGGGTAGGGTCAGGGTCGGATGCGAAGGGGAGGGGGTGGGGTGGTCCGGGGGGGTGGGTGATCGGGCAGGGTGCGTCGGGGGGGAGGGTGGGGTAGGGCGGGGTGGAGGTGCCCTTTAGGTGACACATGTGCCCATGTGACCTTTGTAAACTTCTCTCCAGTGCATTCTCTTTCTAATCATGTGCCAAACTCATCATAAAGCAAGTGATCGCGCAAACCAGGCGACACTTGTGGTTCGAGAACCGCCTTGTTTCTAAAGACACTATTCAGTGATCTGCCCGAAAAGAGTTCAAAATATCTGTAATATGCAGGAAGTAAAGAATAAGTCTGTAGAATGTACATTGTTTGTTTCCAACTGAAAAAGCTTATAGAAAAGGAAGGGAAAAGGTATCTCAAAAGATACGAATCTTCATTCAATCGGGTTGTTAGGAAGTGTCGGTAGGACAGTAATGACTAAAATAATCTGATTTTGTCCTTATTTGTGCTTTGGTGTAACTGTAGGGTATGGTAGGTCACTTATACTTGTTACAGAGAGATGCAGAAATCATAAAATTGACAAAAAAAAAAAAAAAAATATAAAAAATCAAGATTCTGCACTCTGTAACAAGTATAAGTGACCTACCATACCCTACAAGTTATACAACCAAAAGCAACCAAATAGGACAAAATCAGATATTGTAATCATTACTGTCCGTACGGACACTTACTACAACACGGATGAATGAAGATTCGTATCTTTGAATACTACCGTTTTCTTCAGTTAATAATTTCAGTGAAAAAAAAAAAAACCTATGAAATTCTACCAGACTTATCTACTTCCTGCTATTACAGATATTTTGACTCTTTCGGGCAGATCAATGATAGTGTCTTTAAGAAAACAAGGCGGTCTCGAACCACAAGTGTCGCCTGGTGCGCGATCACTTTGCTTTATGATGAAGTTGGCAAATGATTAGAAAGAGAATGCACTGGAGAGAAGTGTTTCAAAGGTCACATGGGTCCCTGGGGTCACTAAGGTCACCCCACCCCGTCCCTACCCACCCTCCCCCCCGACGCACCCTGCCCGGATGCACCACCCCCTCCGCTGGCACACCCAACCACCCTCCCATTGCATCCCCCCGACCCTTAACCCCGGCACAACCAATTTGTGAATGGCCAAAGGTGACATGAGGTGCACGAAGGTGACATGAGGTAACAAGGTCACATGAGGCACCAAGGTCACTGGGGCACAAAGGTCACAAGAAGTCACAAATGTAAAGTCAGCAAGGTCACACGTCACAAAGGAACAACAAGGTCACCAAGTGTCAATGCGTCTCAAGTCACAGTGAGTTCATAAAGGTCACATGAGGGCACCAAAAAGGTCACATGGGGTCCACAAAGTACATGAAGTCACCATGGTTCACCAAGAAGTGACAAAAGCACACAATGTCACAAGGGATGAGGTCACCCTCGCCCTCGCCGACACATCCCACCCCTTACCCGATGCACCCTGACCCCAACCCCACCCAGATGCACAGCACACGATCCTTCCGACGCACCCCACCCACTCCGCGATCGCACCCCCACCCCCTCCGACGCACCACAACCCACTCCTCCAAGACGTACCCTTGCCTTGAAATAACACCCTCCCTCCCCCTCCCCAGACCCAACCCTGCCCCCTCCCCAAAATCCACCGCATCCTCCCCAACACCCCACCTTGCCCCGCCCCCAAACCCCCCCTGCCCCTACCCACACCCCACCCTGTCCCCTCCCCAAAACCCCACCTCCCCCCTCACCAACACACCCCACCTTCCCCCTCCCTAGATTCACACACAAGTGTCTGGTATAGGAGTTTGCATGAGCAAAGGAATTCGCATATCCAATGCTACCATTTTGTGATTCAGCAATTTAATTAGCTCATTTGCATATCTAAGCCGCATGATCAGGAATTTTTAAAGCCCAAAATTGATACTGCACCATAATGGGTTTTCGTGCAGTGAAGGAATTTGCATATCCGTGTACCGTTTCAAAAATATAGCGATTACGCGGATTTTTGCATATTAATTAGCTCATTGCATATGGATTTGTCAGAAATATGCCCAACATTCATCGTCGAGAACTCTTAACCCGCTTCCTTTCCACCAAGTTACATCATATACGCCTACGGAACTCCAGATACACAATCCTTGCGGGGGAAAGAATTATTGTGATCCGGCCAAGATAAGCTAATTAATAGTCATGAATATGAAAAGAATGCAGCCAAAAAAGCTTACACAAATATTCGGGCAACATCGCTTATCACTCCCTAACAAGTTATGAAGGTAAATCGGATAAGCGTTTAGCCAGCAGGCATTCAAAAAAAGGTTAACCGAAAATTCTGAAAAATATGCCAAAATTCAGCTAATTAAAATTCCATGAATATGGCAAATAAATGCAGCCATAAAGTACTACACAAAATATTGCGGCACTTCACTCTACCATCCTATCAAGGTGAAGTAATCCGGGAGAGCGTTAGCCTGCAGAGTATCTTTAAAAAGGTTAACCGAGTAATACGGACGAACGGACGGACACACAAAATTTGGCTATATTGTTTCCTCCCATGAACATTCGCTCGGCGACACCAAACAACACATTCATAAAGAAAAAAAAAAGGGGCATCAATGGAATATTATTCCATTTCCAGAACAAATATACACTTCTCTGAACTTACTGGGACCTCTTACTGGAAAAAAAAAGCAAGTTGTACCCTAAATAACACTGATACAATTTCTAACATTACTTACAATGTCGTTCATTTATTATGTCAATTGCGCTCCACCTGGCCTCTTTCAGTGCTTCAATTAAGAGCTTGCATATTTCTACCATTTCCATTGTGAAAGCAATATGTAAATCAGGTTTCTTACCATCCTAAATGTGTAGAACTAAAGCAATGTAATAGTTAATCAACAACTGCAAGCTCATGAAATCACTTTCAATTAACCACACAAAAAAAATAAAAGATTGAATATGCTTAGTTGTGTTGTAATTGAGTTTTAAGTCACTATCATCATTTTTTCCAAATAAAAAATCCGCCCATTTGTCTCTCAAAAAAAGATGCTAGTGTTAGGTCATATCAAACACCTTATATACTCTTTGTTGAAAACAGACACTAAAGCTTTAAATGCGGTCTTGAAGATGCCCATTACGACTGTTGGTTCATGTATTGACATATACGGCATGTTATGCTTAGCCAATTACAGGGATCTTTACTATAACTATCCCAATTCATCAGCGCAAAAAAATGGTTACTTCACATGAAAAAAGGGGACACGATTTGTTTACATTGGGAAAAAATCGCTGATAGTGGATTTTACTGTAGATTTCCTTTAAGGCATTGCCCCTTTAACAAGTCCTGCAAGTGGAGGTGAAGAAAATGTTGCATGTGTGTATGCTTGGCCCATACGTAAACCCACATTTGTGAAAAATCCTGGATCATTCGTGTGTACACACCTCCACAAACAGAAATCGTTTGCCTCTTAGCATCAATAACAAAAGTGACACAGTTACTTTTTAGGAGACATAGTAGTCTAAAATTTCTGGCCATACTAGAGAAGAATGTTAACCAAAGGAACACTAATACCAGTGGTGTAATTTTTTTTTGACTGGGGGGAGGGGGTTGCTGAAAATTTTGAAGAAACGAGTTTGCTGACAAGCTCCATTACGAGCACATGTGCGTGCAAAAAGCGCGCTAAAAATTTGCATTTTAGAACATAAATAGGTTTAAAGTAATATAACGAATGCACGCACGCAGAAATTTACAATTTTTAAAACTATTATGATTAAGTAGGAAGTTATTTGGTCAAAAACAAATGAAAGGGCATCTGCAGTGGGAGGGAATGATAAGGATGGAACATCCTCTCATAAAAAAAACGGGGGTATATATACTTCCCCCAACCCCCGCAAAAAACAAAACACACAAAAAACACAAACCAACAACCACCCCCCCCCCCCCCCCCCCCCCCCCCCCCCACCACCACCCATCCCCCCCCCCCCCCACCCCCCCCCCCCCCCCCCCCCCCCCCCCCCCCCCCCCGGATTTACGGCTATGACTAATACACATGGACAGTGAGAGCCAGGGTTAAATGTCACACCGTCAACATTATGATGTGTATTCGGTGAGGTCATCAAGCGACCAGTGAATTTTGAATCAGTCTCAGGAAAACGGTTGATCATTGCAAAAATTTTGAAATGTTCAGTCATCTGATATAACTCTTCTAACAAATGATTTAAATTCACTTTTTTACTAATGAAGAGCAGTGAGGAACTTCAGACAGTTTAAACTATTATACACCACCTACTGATATAGTGTACGATAATGTATGAGATTGTCTTTCACTCTAGTCGTGAATTCACCATTGACTGCACACCTACCTACTGCATAAGTTTAAAAGTTCCACTGTCAAACAATTTAGAAATTAGACATACAAGCTTTATCAAGAGTAGCCCCGACTTCGACAAAATAACTAGGATATGAAACCATGTAAGCCCCTTTACTAATGATGGCTCTGAAAAGAGCCGGTGTTTAGTACTAAAATTTCTGTCAGAAAACTCAGACTTCTTAGCGACAAAATAATTACAAATGAACCCTAGGCTGCCCCTTACCAACTGATGTTTAGCTTGATACACAGCTGTCGACATCGTGCAAATGGTCTCTTATTTAGAACATTTAAGCAGTGGCCACCAAATTGGACCAACTGATATAGTAAGTGTATAAGGAAGGGACATGCAAAAGCTACTACCTCTGCAAAATCAGAAAAATTCCATTTGCCGGAATCCTGCATATATGCCTACAAAGGTTGTGATTTCTATGTTATAGCGCCCTCTGTATGCCCAATTTCCATAGAAGGACGTGCAAAACCCGATTATAAAGAAAAACCTATTTCCAGCACTAATTTAGTGGAATAAATAATCTAAATCAGTTGTTAAAACTGTGTTGCCGGGATATTTTTGCTTATTTGGTTGGGCCATGATAAATGAGACTTCAAACAGTTGTGCCATAAAGCTTGTAATGCATTGAGCTTGGATTCTGCAGGACAAACTAAGTAAGAATGAACCATGTAAGCCACACTTGCCTACTGATGGTGGCTCTGAAAAAGAGGACTTGCTTGGACTAAACTTTTTTTCAGGCATGGTCCCCACTCCAGCCACAAAACTATACAAATAATTTCTTCATGTGAGCACTTTGAAATACCGGTTGAAGTAGCCGTGGAGCTACCACTTGCCTGGATACCACATCGCGCCGACCAAAAAGTGGGGGTAATATCCCCTAGGTACACACGCAGTACCTAAACACTAGTCCCCCAATAATGGGTTTTTTTTTTTTTTTTTATTTTTGTTTTTGTTTTTCTACCCTGCATTGGTACTCCCACGCAAATGCAGCTTTGAGCCTGTTGATTATTTTAGAATCATCGAATTCATTAAACATTTTGGTCCCACCTGTGTTATATACTTTTTGGCCGGCCATCTTCGGCACGTTTGTGACCAAAAACCGGCGATTTTTTACTTTCAGCCCAATGCTTGTTTGTCAACATAAACAATCTGTTATACTTTTAATTATAATAACCCTTTCAGTCCAAACCTAAACCAAAAAGAAGGTTTCCACTTTTGGTAGCATGTATTTTGTCATGGTTGCCCCCAAAGTTTGGGTCACCAGTGTGACCACCTGATGGCACAACGTGACGAACTGTATTTTCCCACAAGACAAAAACAATTCAAATGAAAGTGGATAATTTTATTTGGTAGGCTTTAGACTCAAGGTTAAATGTAGAAAAGGTAAACAGATGTTTGTGGACAAAAAAGCATGGGAAAGTAAAGAAATCGCCGGTTTATGGTCACAAACGTGACCGAAGAATGGCCCTTTTACACAAAATGTCATAGATAAGGGTTTGGATGCGAACTAAAACTATGATGTTTACTTTTGAAAATGATCAGAAAGAGGTCTACAAGATCCGGTTGACACATTCAACAGTCACTGGCAGCCATAGCTGGGGTGCATCATGCTTTGAATTCACCCAAATGTCAAAATTAAGTGTAGCTTTGAATTATACTTAATCATGCGTGTTTAACGACGTACAAAAGTTTGGGTTTAGGTTTTGGGTTGGAGGCCCCGCAGAAGGGCGGGGATCAATTCATCACATTGGCCGGTGGATTTTTGGATTTGTCTATTAAACAACAATGGAATGTTTGGTCCCTCAGGATTCAAGTGCTGCCTACTAAGCAGCACTGGGAAGTACTCCTAAGTAGCTGCAGATGGATGTCTCTTGCAATCACATTGAAATTAATGGATTGTCCCCATGTGCGCGGGGTGTTTTTTGTCCTCAGGGTGCACTTGTGTCAAGAAGGAATGAGAGAAGTATGAGCTACTTCGGGGGGTATCCTACCTGGAAAAAAGCGGGGCTTGGGGCATGCCTCCGTTTCGGTGACCATTCAGGACCTAAGTGAAGAGGTGGGGAGTGTTGCTTGGCTGCCCTTTGTTGTGGGGCCTGAAGTGTAAGTACATTTGTCAGGTCAGGTT
Source organism: Ophioderma brevispina (assembly GCA_023653785.1). Taxonomy (NCBI): domain Eukaryota; kingdom Metazoa; phylum Echinodermata; class Ophiuroidea; order Amphilepidida; family Ophiodermatidae; genus Ophioderma; species Ophioderma brevispina. Next base: position 12,599 of record JAMKCH010060250.1, read on the forward strand.
TCCTTTGAGGGCCTTCTACTAGTATCCTGGTACCTAAACCAGTACTACTTGTCCCTGGGCCGAGTTGTCGGCAGCTAAACCCTCACCCCAGCAGGTTTCTAAGGAAATCTAATGAGGAAGGTAACTGGTTATCCTGGTAGAATGAAAAAGAAGATCTACCTACAAGGGGGTCAGCTCTGGAGAGCTAATGGCAGACATCCAGCACATGCTGCCTTGCATCCAGTCAATTATCTTTTGCTCCAATAAATCCTCACACAGCAGTATTCTTGAGTGTGAGGTGTATCAGGCCAACCCCATTTAGCGGGGACAAAACCAGATTTAAAACTTCAGTTTAACTAACAAACTAACCTCTACCTCTAACTTCAAACTTATTTCTACTATTTTACCAAGATCTGCCTCCTCACAATATTCAGTTGTTTGCAGTGGCGTACCGACCGGGGGGCAGGGGGTGGGGCAAGTTGCCCCCTCTGGCTTGAAAAAGCGGGATGATATGGACCAAAATATACATTTTCATCCCTCTTTTTCGGACAATTTTGACCAATTTCAGTCTAAATTTGGGCAAAATTAAAGTAAATTTTGCGATTTTCGCACGCTATGCGCGCATTTTGTCAAATTCAGACTTAATTGGAGCAATTCAATCGGGACGACATATGAATTTTGCCCCCTCCGGCGGGATGACTGGGTAGTTTTGCCCCCTCTGGATCAACTGCCTCGGTACGCCACTGGTTGTTTGTCTCTAAAGTTCCACTCGTTCACGAAATTCAGTGACTTACCCTATCCATGGCATTGATATCGGCCCCAAATTCCACCAGCAGTTTACAAATCTCAACATCCTTATTCCTGCAGGCCATGTGAATTGGACATCGTCCATCCTTAACAATAAAAAAGACATACCCAAATATATTCAAAGAATATATTTATCATAAGAACATTATAACTTCCTTGAGGTGAAAACAATTCCCAAAGCAAGTCTGTCATGCACATTTAGAAATAAGAACGATTCTGAATAAACTAGAATTTGGTAGTTCTTGGCCTGTGCGCTTACTATATTCATAGAACATACAGCAAAATCGGGTACTTATTATGCACATTTCATGATGACCGAAGATATGGGTAATAAGTGTGCCGCACGACCCACGTAACAAATTTCAAGTGACAGGTTACCTTCTTGGTTTACAAGAAACATACAGTCATCCATAAACATCTGGATGATGTGACAAAAGAAATATAAAGGGTCCTTCCAGCTATAGCCAGAAGCCAACAAAAAGAATGAGAGAGAGACTACAGAGTTATGAGATGGACTAACCAAATATCACTATACTCATTTTCCCTACATCCGTGCAGTGACGTCAGTGAGAGATTTGATGGTCGCAGCAGTAAACCATGCACGCTGGCTTAAAATGACTGCGTTTTTATACGCGCGCATAAAGACTGCATCAAGGTTATGACATCACTGCACGGAGGTAGAGAAATATAACAAATATATCAGTTGCCCTGGAGAATTAAAGGTGGGTCCCATAGGCAGCTCAAGAGCGATTAAATAGGAATACAAAATCATTTTTGTCAATAGATGGTTATAATAAAACAAATGAAAACCAATGATACATGTTTTTATCTAACAATTGAATGATTCATGATGGTTTTATCTGTCACAGATGTAAAAATCACAAAATATAGCATTTTTTCATATTTTTATATTTTGAATTTTTATTTCAAAACCCTACATCCTATTTCCATTTTCAATGCAGTTTATGAAAGCTGGTGTGCTTTTACATGATTTCCCTGCTGCAGGAAATCATGTAAAAGTGCACCAGCTTTCATAATCTGCAAAGAAATTAGAAATAGAATGTAGGGTTTGCAAATGAAAATTCCAAATGGAAAAATATGAAAAAATGTTGTATTTACGATATTTACATATGAATCATGCAATCATTCAACAAATGCCCATATCATTGGCTTTCATTTGTTGTGTCGTCTGCAAGAATTGCAAAAGGCACATAGGGAATACTCTGGTCGTATGAAAAAAAAAAAAAAAAAAAATCATACATGTCCATGTAGTGTCCAACATGTCCAACAGACACACAAAAATGTCACACAAGTAATAAAAGTCACACAAGACACACAAAAAGACACACAAGAGCCATATAAAAGGACACACAAGCACAAAGTCACACAAATATACCTCTGTTAGTATGTGTGTGTGTGTGTGTGTGTGTCAGTGGTCAAAATGTTAACCCTTAATATATTTCATGTCGTATGACTTCCGTAAAGGCTACGATGATGAACTTGGTGGAAAGGAAGGGGTGGGTTGGGGTGACATGTTGGTGATCTCATGTGACCTATGGCCGGTCAAAATGTTAAGCCGTATGAGTGCCGTAAGGGCTACGATGATGTAACTTGGTGGAAAGGAGAGTGCGGGATGGCATGACATTTTGGTGACCTTGTGACCTTGGTGACCTCATGTGACCTTTGGCCTCATTCACAAACCGCGACGGCAGACGACACTCGCGGTCCGGGGACCGTTGTATTTTTTTATTATAACTATCTATTGACAAAAATTATTTTTCATTACTATTTAATCACTCTTGACACAGCTATGGAACCCAACTTAAGCAGCCTTTATAGAATAAAGCAATGTGATGATGCAATGTATTCCAATAGACAAGCGGGAGGTGTTAGATGGGTCAGGTTACAGAAACTCCCCTATTAAATCTTGTTCTCTAGTTTGTCTCAATTCCTTACTCTTATATATTTTCCTTTTTTCTTTTCTTCTTCACTTACATTATCAGCTGCATTAGGATCAGCATTAGCATGCAACAAAAGGCTGCAAACATTCTTCTTGCCACTGGTAGCAGCAGTATGGAGACCTGTTCTTCTTTCCTAGGATATCCAAAACAAATTTTAGATTAAAGGTGTGTGACCCAAACAAAACGTCTTTCTCCCACTTTTACCGGGAGTTTTCGTAACCTGACCCATCTGACACACTTTTTTCTGATACACTTATGAATTTGGAAACCCTAGTTCAGGGAATAAAGCACAGGTTTATTCTGTTAAGGTTTCTGAATTCATAAGTGTGTCAGAAAAAAGTGTGTCAGATGGGTCAGGTTACAGAAACTCCCCCAATTGTGGGATACTCCTTCATGTAATATTCCCAAGTTTTTCTTCTCAGAGATACTTACAGAATTACGACCATTCACAGCAACGCCCGCTTCTAATAATTCATGGATTTGGTCTACATTACCACCTGCAGCGGCAGCATGAAAGGAAGCTACTGGTGTCGCCTGAGTTGGAAAACAAACAGTAAATGCATTATCAAAAAATATTATACTCACCAAAGTTGTGAGATTGTTCTATTATTATACATGTATACTTACGAATGATCCAACTAGTGCATTTTTTGTGCTCAAAAAAGCCATCAGACACCCCTTATGCCACATTAAAAATTTCGGTGCGCCCATGCCTAGTAGCGGTCCCACGCTAAAAAAAAAAAAAAAAAAAAATGTGTCAGAAAAAAGTGTGTCAGATGGGTCAGGTTACAGAAACTCCCCCAATTGTGGGATACTCCTTCATGTAATATTCCCAAGTTTTTCTTCTCAGAGATACTTACAGAATTACGACCATTCACAGCAACGCCCGCTTCTAATAATTCATGGATTTGGTCTACATTACCACCTGCAGCGGCAGCATGAAAGGAAGCTACTGGTGTCGCCTGAGTTGGAAAACAAACAGTAAATGCATTATCAAAAAATATTGGGGTCCTCGGACCGCTTGTGTTGCCTGCCATCGCGGTTCATGATCGATATTGCCTGATATGACCACTGAACTTGACATGCAACCTTTGAAGGTTTGCATGCAATTATGTAATATCCATAAATCAAGTTTGGTTCCAATTGAACTTCAACTTTTCAATTGAGGTCAATTATACATTCTGCCTAACTTACAATAGGCTTCATATGACCTTTGACCTTGACATGTGACCTTTGACCTCATAAACAAATGAGGGTTTGCTTGTAATATCCATAAACCAAATTTGTTTCCAATTCAACTTAAAGAGCTTGACTTCATATAACCTTTGACCTAAGTATATGACCTTTGACCTCATCAACAAATGCAGGATCCCAAGTTGCACCTATTACTCAAGTTTTGTTTAAATCCATTGAAGTATGCGGATATTACAATACAGGCAAATGTTAATGTTAAACATTTTTCGCAATAACAGAAAAAAACATCAACGATAGACATGAAATGGACAAAGTGATCTCTCTATGTCTTCCTGCCTCAAAGAGACACTGGCACATTTGAAAAATAGTGCGCCCTCTAGATTTTTCAAAATTGATATTTTTGCATGGTTATAAAGCTTTTAAATATACATTAGCCCTCACCTGCAATTATTAAGCCCAAATCAGCGTGCTTAGGTAAACAGAACGATTTTATAAAATTTAGCAGACAACGCGGAAATGGCATGTAACACAAGAAAACACACACCAGAGTTGATTCTTATGCCATGCACCTTGTTTAACTGGTCTGTGACCTTTGAGGTTTTAATATCAATGAATATGAGTCTATGATATTCATGTAATAGACATTTGTTGATTACAGTTACGGCAAACTTAAAAGGTTAGCCTACAAATTACCTGGATATCTTATAGGCTCTTTTTAATGTCACAACTGCTTTTGGGGATGTTATTTTTATGTGTAAAATACATGTATATCTCTATTCTTCCAATGGCCTAGATCATCGTTTGTGAGCAAATTGAATAAATTTCATATTTTCTGAAAATGTGCCAGTGCCGCTTCAAGGTAGGTGACACAAAAATACAGTGTTCCCAAGAACATGTGTTGTTTGCTAGCAGTTTGTGAATGGGTCAAAGGTCACATTGGGTCATCAGAGGTCAATCTGTGTACACCCCCATATGACTCTTGGGCCAGTGGTGGTTCTGCTTGAGTATGAAGTTAATAGACCTTTTCAAAACAAAGTTTACTGATCATGATGATAAACGTCCTAAAGGGTCATCACACGCAACTGTTGGGCGCAGAACTTACATGTAGATGACCCTTGATTACCTCAAAATGACCTTCAAATTTTTGACAAAGATCTGTTAACTAAACGAACTAAGTTTTATGACCATACAACAAGTTGACTGATTTGGCCAATTAGGTAACCCCTGATGACCTCCAAAATGACATTAAAATTTGTCCGCATCAAATGTTGACTAAACCCACCAAGTTTCATGACCCTACAACAATTATGACTGACTTGACCTCATACGACCCATGACAACCTTAAAGGGGCATTTTGTGATCCACAACCTCGTCCCCCTGACTTACCTAAAAAATGGTTGAGATTTTTAAATCATCTGAACCGCTAGCCTTTGTAATCTTACGTGCAAATTCGGTCGTATCTATAAGAAATTCACAATTTTGTATTTTCTGTATGTAAACGGACAGAAATTATAGCACAGTGGCCTATGGGACCGTGGGAAACAAGCTATTGCTCATAACACAAAACCTCAAGATCGGGATCAACTCAAATTTTGTGAATAAGCTTTTCTCAACAATATCTAGTGAACAATGAATAAAAACCGAAGGTGCTGGAATCACGAAATGCAACAACACTTAAGGGCAGTGTCAACCCTAGTGCTTTTGTTTTTACACAAATTTCTGATTTTTGCACCATTTTAAACATCAACCTGTATTCTATCATTACCAACAAAGGTTATCCACTGCAGACAATTCTGAGCTGTATTTTTTTTGCTGATTTAAAACAGCTATTTGACCATTTAAAGTCACAAAAACCACATGGTCTTAAGGGCAAGAATTTAAGCACATTTCACGCCATCAGGCGCAAGGCGCAGCATTGCGTCACATGGTAAAAGTTTGCTGCGTAATGAAGCATGCGCATGTTTTAATGTTCTTTTGCATGAAGGGCCATTCTCCGTTAAAGTGTCCAAGTTTGGTCTCCAAAATGAAATATCAACATTAAGGTATACCTGAAAATCAATGAAAATCGTAAACTTGAATATTCTCAGAACACGGAACAATGCATGGGTGATCTTAAAAATATATCCGATTTTTAGTTTATTGCCTAACGTTAACACTTAAGTAACGTATCTGTCGTAACATATCTGTCGGGCCTTTTTCTTAGTCGTGCTGTTCTTGATGAAAGTACGTGCTTCACCGACTTCGTCTCTATACGTTATCAGGTATTACCTTCATACTAAAGCATGGTGTGGTATTCGACTTTATGTATCATAATGTATTGCAAGAGCGTAGCAGGAGGAAAGTAACGTATCTGTCGCGGTATGAACGTAACAGGAGGGATTTCTTTTATTACTAGGGCTGAAAATTGTTACGTTGAAACCAGATTTTTATGCAAAACATGTATAATATAACATTGACATATTCTCGATTTATCACATATTGGAACATAGGTATTCAGTTATTTTTAGCAATTTTGTATCCATTCGAATTATGGTAACGTATCTGTCTGCAATATTGGCGACATGCTCTCAGAGAACTCTTGCGAAACTTTAATAATCCAATATTAACATGTTTTCAACTGAACAATTAGTGCATAATAGAGGCTGATAAAAATGCAATGCAATCTGTGATATATGCGCTCTTGTGTAACGAGCAGGGACACATTTTAAAGAACGGATTTGGGCTGGCGACATGGCGAAAAGCAAGAATTATGCATCTTTAGCCTTATTGCTTGATACTTTCTCATCCGGTTACAACATCTAGTCCGGATAATTTTGAAAACATAACTCCTAAGTATAATTTATATTCATAAACATTCATTCTTAAAGGCCAAAAACAAGCTTTAAACTGTGCATGACTGTGAGCGACACTAAAAACGACTTTTTGAACACTTTATCGGAGAATGGACCTGAACGCATCTTGGAAAAACAAAGAATAATATTTGAAAATGTAAACAAAGTGCTAATTTAGACCATTTGAAATTTCAATTTCTTCTGATTTCTGGAGTTAGAGACAAAGAAGTTTGATTCAATAGTGCATAAAGATGTATTTTCATCACTTGCACAACATACTCTATTTTGAAGTTCAAAGATAAAGTTATCTAAGAAAGAGACAGCTTAAAATGCTGTGAAAAGTCACTTTTTTACTAAAACACAGATTTTCTCAATGATCAATTTTCGCAAAATTTGGCAAATTTTCAGACAAGATAACTCCAAAAATACTGAAAAGGTTTAACTTTCCTACGATAGCAATCGGTCTTCTCTAGGAACAGTTTTCTCAATTTTTCATTTTTCGATTTCTAACTAAAGATATTCTCCAATATATACTCAAATTTTGGAAAAGACAAGTAAAAATCACACTTTTTTTACATTTTTCCTCAATATTTCGAAAAAAAAATAAGCTCTATTTAAAAAAAAAATGGAAAAAAAAATGTCCCTAGACAAATTTGTCTTGTTTCTAAAAAATAACATAACAAATCATGAAAATTCAAATTGTTTTTGTTATGCTGTCTAAAAATTTTGGGGCAAAATCATGTTTTTTAGTATTTTTCTCAAAATACGGAAAGTTTTACATTAATCTGATGCCACCATCGGGTTTATCGTTCAAATTTCTTTGTAGAAATGTATACTTTTACATACAATAATCAAATATTTGCAAAGTTACAAACCAAAATAGATACTCAGAAACTCAGGGTTGACACTGTCCTTAACTTTGGGCTACTTCTAGCCCAGATTCGCTTCAGCGGTTCCATTGTTTTAGCGCAGTGAAGTTGAACCATTGCTGAAAGCTAGCGAGACATAGCAATTCTGACCGCAGCCTGCTCTAGATTTCTAGCCACAGTGTCTCGCCTCGAGTCCATTTTTCAATGAAACTGTGGTAATAATGTCGAAGAGCTCTGACTGGACACCAACGTTTATCTTCAGGATCTCCAGTAACTCTGGGAAGCTCTGGAAGAACTATAGGCTGAGGTTCATAATTCAGTGACTGTGTTTTGGCCATGAAACAAGCACGAGGTAGGAAAGTGACATTGTGGGAGTCGGAGAATCACATATACTACTTGTCAATAGATAACGCATGGATCTCTGAACATCTTCCGGTAGATGCAGCCAATAGAAGGAACGCTGCCTTTCTTGTTAAGTCGAAAAGTGTAGCTTTATCCAACGGTTCAAACGGCTCATCAGCCACATACTGAAGAACTAACGGAAAATCCCAGGAAGGAGTGAGTCTTCTTATGGTAGGATGTTTATTCAGCATTCCCTT
>JAMKCH010060251.1:0-27312 GCA_023653785.1 Ophioderma brevispina
ATGTATCGTTTGAACTTGACAGATAAATTTTAGGAGTAGGGAGTTGTTTTTTAAGATGTTTATAATGCCTAAGAAACAAAATATCATGGTCCTTGGACTGCTTGTGTCTCCTGCCGTTGTGGTTTGTGAATGATAGGCCTCATGTGACCTTTGACCTTGACATGTGACCTTTGACCTCATAAACAAATGTGGGTTTGCATGCAATATCCATAAACCAAGTTTGGTTCCAATTGAACTTCAACTTTTCAATTTAGGTCAATTTTACATTTTCAGCCTTACAACTTGACCTCATATGACATTTGACCAGGGTATGACCTTTGACCTCATCAACAAATGCGGGATCCCACATTGCACCCTATGACTCAAGTTTGCTTTAAATCCATTAAGTATGCACACATTACAGGCAAATTGTTAACCCTTCTTCATCAACAACAGACTACATCAACAACAAACTACATCAACAGACAACAGTGGACAAAGTGATCCTTATGTGTCTTCCTGCCTTAATGCAGGATTGTGTACCATTTCATATGTTAGCCACACTACATCACCTTGAAAGGTCCTGCTGATTGGGTAATTTTCTGTGCATCACGGCAGCGCAACAGTGCCTACAGCATGGCAAGCAGTGCAAACTTTGCCTGACATAACTTGTACTTACATTTCAAAATCATTTTGTCACAAAACAAAACCAATTCTTAAGAAATGGTGTGTTTGATAAAAAATAAAATGTTATTGTTGGTTTTGTCTCAAAATTCAGCTGCTATGGACAGGCAAGCATGTGAAGCAACCAGTTCTGGCTGGCGCGTGAGAGGCCATGGAAAATCAGGTGCTTTAAACTGCTTCAACAAAAGTTAAAGGTCCATGGTCCGATCGCTAATAGCCTCGTCTCCAGAACCCCAGATTTTACCGGAAGTGGTCAGCATTTGGTATCAGAAGCAAGCTACTATTTTTCTCATTCACCCTGTGAAATCTGGGGTTAAAGAGATTAGCAGCGATAATGCGAGAGAATCGAAAAAATGTGGAAATGCATTTTTTAATTTATAAATCAGGGAAAAGTGTGTACAATTCCATATAACTGCTTTATGTTGAAACAAACCACCAAATAGTGAAAAAAATGAAGTATTTGATGAAATTTGTCATACCGTCTCCCGCAAATAGACATACAGCGACGGCATCTCAAAATCTGCACTAAACAGCTGATTGTGGTTTACACCAGTACAAAATAACCAAAGATCAATACTGTTTGTGTTTGAGGTCAAACTGTATTGATCTGGTGCACAACTCAACTCTGAAACTCTGTGATATACAGCGGAAATTCTTTTTTGATCTCAAGTCCGAAGTGTTGATACCCATGTATAGAAATTACCGAATCAGATAAAAAGTACTGCTGTCTTGTCTTTATACATGATTTCAATTAAGCCACTTGCAATTCTGTTCGCATATCCATGCCCAGTACAAAACTATAAAATAATGATTTTGATGATTTTTTCGATTGTGTCGTGATTAGCCAAATCCGCTGCTAACCTTAAAGGATGTTTGGTTTGGAATTTCTGGGAGGGAATGTGCCCCCCTTTTGTTGACATTCTATAGCAGTATTCTATGGGGCGTACAAAATCCTGTTTTTCTCTCTCAACATCAAAACGGATTGAAATATCAGTGCAAATTTTACAGTTGGGGTTGAAGTGATGAAAACCTCATATCTTTAAATCGGGTCACCGCAATTCTGAATTGAGCACTTCAGTTTTATTATGTTAGGAGACTCCTAATGGAATTATTGAAAGATATCTATAATGCCACTATCAGTAGTAGTAGTGTGGCTGTGAGATGCAGTTGCACTTATTTGGTTAGGAGACTCCTAATGAAATTATTGAAAGATATCTATAATGCAGCTCTTAGTAGTATATAGTAGCATGGCTGGATTGTGACAACCAAATCGGATGCTGTAAACAGTATTCAAAAGCCAAGACTTCATTGTGATATGATGTAAATATTTTGTCACTATTTTTGGTGGACACCCTGTTTAATAGGTCTTTGAAGGTACGTACAGTAGGTGCATTTTGTTTGACAAGCACTTTCAATTTCCTTTAAAGGTGCATGTTCCGATCGTCTTTGGGACCCCCCTGATTTACCCTGAAGTACTATCGATTTTGATATCAGATGAAAGGCCGTATTTTTCTCATTGTCGTCCTGGAATTTGAGCCCTCAAATCCATTTCATTCCTAAGATATAAACAAAAAACCGCCGTTTTAGTGGTTAACCATCAATATTAGCACAGTATTGAATAGGGCTTTGCAACATGCATTGTTGCGTCTACCATCAAAACCACAAGTTTGTTTCCCACGGTACTTGACGGGATGTATGTGCAAGTGCTAAGCTCTGATATCAAGTAGAGAACACAATACACATAAATCGGAACAAGCACCTTTAATTTGCTTGACATAAAAAAAATGATTAATAAATTCTTGAACATAATACAGGTTTTAACAGTAGAATAAGGTATAGACACTCATATTTTGTTGGGGTTATGTGCACACAAATGCAGGCATTGAGTAACACTGAAAGCCTTGTGCAGATTTGGTTAATTATATGCTGGCTTAAGGTCCATTCCTACTTCAGTGCAGTGAAAATGGATGAAAACCATCTGACTCAAATTTCACTCAACACAGCAGCAACACAGTTAAAATTGCATTGTGCTGCTGCTGTGTTGAGTCAGAGATGGTTTTCAGAAATTTTCACTGCAGTGCAGTGAAGTATGAATTACTTCATACTTCATAACTAACAAGTTATTATGAAGTATGAATGGACACAAGTGGATTGCATCTACCCATACGGGTCTTAAAGGCAGTTCATGTTTACCCACTTCACTTACCCTATATATCTTCTTGTAGTCTTCAATACTAAATTTTCTAAATCTTTTCCAAAGATTCAAACTTTCGCTGTCTCCTATAAAAGAAAAAGAAAACTTGTAAAAAGAGTGAACTTTGCAGCAAATCCATGAGAGCAGGGTAACTCCCAAGGTAACCCATGGGTTTTATAAACATAGCAAACAGCAGCAGTGTAATATCATCTGGAAAAGGTGTTTGTTCTAAACTGATAACAATTAGAATGATAACTAGACGTCCAGGATACTATGCCCAAGTTTTATTTTGACCTTTCATGGAGGGAATCCAGGGGGTGTTTTTTGGGGGCGCGCCCCTGGATTAATTTGGCCAAAATCTTGTAAAATCAGACCATTTTTTACCATAATACCTTCCAGCCCCCGGTAATTTTGGCATTTTTCAGGGCTGGATCCGCCCCGCCTTTGGCCCCCTGAACATGGCTCAGAGCGGGGTCACTGTGGACTCTCACTTTTCATTGATGCCTACAAGATTGGATAGCTATAGGGGTTTAGGTCAATTAAGCTTATTTATAGTTGACCATAGATGGACCCCCATTTTGAACATCTGACCCAATATTGTGCACATAAGTAAATAGAGCTTTTTCCTGCCCCCCCAAGGAAGTTATTGTGAACACATTGACATAAATATTCTACTTGGTTGATGAGTTTATAGCATTTTGCATATTAATTAGCTCATTTGCATACTGTTATTCTTGTACATGACCCTGGGGCCAATATTCTGTCCTATGATTCGTCTCGAACATTATCCACAACTTTTGCAAAAGACCATCACCTATCCAAGTTTTTTCGATTTTTGGGATATAACATTTTGTGCATATTAATTAGATATGCCACCATTTTGTAATGTCGAGTTACGATATTAATTCTTGGGACACCCTGTATCACTGACAAAGCCGATGCTCATGCGGAACTTTCTGTAGAAGTAGGATTCAAAAGATTTTACTTGTTGACTCTATGACCTACGAGAGGTCAAACGTCACCTGGTACACCCTGGTGTGTAAATTTTGGTCAATAATATCGGACCCAGCGTTTGGCAGAAGAAAGTGGAAAAAAACGATGGTATGGAGGAGGAGGAAAGAAGGGAAAAAAAATGGAAGACTAAAATCGCGCAAGCAGAATTACATGCTGTGGAACGGGCATAGTCAAGAAATTAGGTAATTAAGACCTATGATGCAATCTAAAATGCAGCAGTAGAGTAATGCATTAAGGCAGTGTGAACCTTGAGTTTCGATTATCTATTTTGGTTTGTAACTTTGCAAATAATTTGATAGTTATGAAAAGTATAATTTCTAGAAAGAACATTGGACGATTTGAAAACACGAGATGGCATCAGATTAATGAAAACGTTCCGTATTTCTGCAGGGACAAAATACTAAAAAAACACGATTTTGCCCCAAAAAGTTCAGACAGCATCACAAAAACAATTTGATTTTCAGATTTCTTTGTTAATTTAGAAACAAGAACAAATTTGTCTAGGGACGTTTTTTTCATTTTTTAAAAAATAGAGCATACTTTTCGAAATTAATAAGGAAAAAAATGTCAAAAAAAGTGTGATTTTTACTTTTTCTTTTCAAAAATTGATATATTATTGTAATATCTGTAGTTAGAAATCGAAATGAAAAAAAAATTTAGAAACCTCCCTAGAGAGGACCGATGCTATCGTTAGGAAAGTTAAAGCTGACCTTTTACTGCGGTATTTTTTGGGCGTTATCTTGTCTGAAAAATTTTGCCAAATTTTGCGAAAAAATGACATGAGAAAATCCGTGTTGTTTGTTTTAGTAAAAAATTGACTTTTCACCGCCTATTTCAAAGCTGTCTATTTCTCAAATAATTTATCTTTGAACTTCAAAATTAGTATGGTGCAGTGATTTGAAAATACACCTTTATTGCACTATTGAAGGTAAAAACATATTTGTCTCTCACTCAGGAAATTGAGGAAATTGAAATTTATCTGGTCTAAAGTTAGCCGTTTGTTTACATTTTCAAATATTATTTTTCGTTTTTCCAAGATGCGTTCGCGCAAAAAAAGTAATAAGTACATTAAAACAAGCGCACGCTTCATTACGCAGCAAACATTCACCACGCGACGCGATGTGCGCGCCTGGGCCTGACGGCGGTGAAAGTGCTTAAATTCGACGTTTAGACCAAGCGGTTTTTTTGTGACTGTAAATGGTCAAATAGCTGTTTAATCGGCGAAAAAAATCCAGCTCAGGATTGTCTGCAGTGGATAACCTGTGTTGGTAACTATAGAACACACAGTTGATTGTTTAAAATGGTGCCCAAAAATCAGAAATTCGTTTTTGTAAAAAAACAAAAGCCACCAGGGTGACACTGCCCTTAAAGTTCAATTCGATGGGTTTGATATAATCGCACGTTCAGCGTGGATGAAAAGACCTTTATGTCCTATAGCGTCAAGATACTATACACAGTTCGTGATGTATGAACAGACCTTTATGTTCTGGAGTGTCCTGTATTACTATACACAGTTCAGTGAGGTACAAACCAGCTTCTTCATGGGAGTACCTGTGAAAGATGGAAGTGACTGTAAGTAGCCGCAGGCAGAGTACCCACCCGCAGGGGTACTACTCGTCCGGCCGCAAAGGGGGGCGGTATCCATCCACCTAGGTACAGACGCAGTAGCCTAACCACTAGGCACCCCAGCTGAGTAACTGCGTGGTACTCCCCATGCAAATGAGCTTTGAGCTTGGTGTTATTTTAGTAATTTTATCCAGTATTAACATTTTGGTCACATATGTTATAGGTTTTTACACAAAAAACGTCATATATATGGGTTTTTGGTGATGTCAAATCAAAATATAGATGTTACTATGCTTGAAAATGTCAGGAAGTCTCTTAAACAACAATGGAATGTTTGGCGCCCTCTATGTCCAAAGTGTTGTCTAATAGGCAGCTGGTAGGGGGGAGTACTGTGAAAGTACTCCCGGGGAGTAGCTGCAGAGGTTCTCGACTACTGGTGGCCAGGACCGTCGCCATTCATGGGGGGTTGTGGGGGGTGGAACACCCCCCCAGCGATCCTCAAAGAGAAGAAAGAAAAAGGGAAGAAGAGGAGAGAAGAGGAGAAAAGAGAAAGAAAAGAAAGAGAAGAAAAAAGAGAAGAAAAGGGAAGAAAGAAAGAACTGCAAAACAAAAAGAGATGGCATCAGAACGCATAGTAAATCAAATATCACAAATATTTAAAATGGTTTCCCCTCTCAAGGCCAATTAGTTTTGTTCCAAGTCTAACCAACGGGGTAATCATGTGAATTTTATGTTAATGTGCCAACAGCTTGTGATCAAATGTGTAAAATAAATGTCAGAAGTAACACGAGCGTGGCAGTGGCATGCATGGGCAAACAGGAGGGGGCCATTGTTCCCCCAAGTTTGGTGTCCAGTTATTTGGGATTTTCAGTCGGAGAGCTTGAGTGGTCAAGAAAAAAAATTCGTATGGATCGGTTCCCCTAGTCTTTGCACCTTAAACTTATAGGTCTATTGGCTGTCATTGATGGTAAAATCCCAAGAGATTACGGGGGCTCCGCCCCTGGACCCGGCAGGGGCCCTGCCTCCATGCACCCGCATCCGTAAAGACATTGGCGGTAGCTATAATGTGTAGACTTTGTCCCGCTCGAAGTAAGAAGTAGCGACGCGGGCGGATACATTGTACCGACTTTCAGTGCGCGTGAGGCCACGCACAAGCGCAATGCCACTGAAGATGGCACTGGATTTACGCGCAGCGCTTCACTGCATTAATTCAAACGAGACAAAGTTATAGTTTCCGTTCATTCAGCAAGTACAAGCTATATTATACTGACCGTCTCATGAGCAAAGTTAGAAACCATGCAGTCTGTCTTTGAATGGTTACTATTTACAACTGCGTACCCGGGGGGGGGGGGTTTGGGGCTAAAAAGCCCCCCTCAAAGTCTCAAGAAAAAAGAGGAAGGGAGGAGAAAGAAAAAAGAGGGAAACGAGAAGGAGTGAAAAAAGAAGAAGAAGAAAAGAAAATAATGATTTTGGTAATTTGATTTTTTTCATGAAAATGCGGTGATCAAAAAGTGTCGGAAGAATCGCAAGGAAAGGGGTTTTCAGGTCTTGAAAACCTAGGAGTGGAAAAAAAACCCCCACCAGGAGCCCTAAGGCGGGCCCCTTTGACGCACCGTTAGTCACTCCGCTCGGCTCCATCGCTTCCCTCTCATGGTTCGAACAATCTTTAGTCCAGCCCCCTCAATCAATGCACCTGGGCACGCCTATGATTTACCCATCAAAAAGTGGTAATCTTGAAGAGTTACGAATAGCTGAAATCCAAGACTTCCGGGGGCTTGCCCCCTGGACCCCTTAGAAGGGCTTGCCCTGCACCACACCCATGAAAGACATTGCCGCTCGCTTTATGCACTTTCCCTTTTTGCAGTACAAGGCTTATACATGTCTATGCCCGTCTCAGTGAGCAAAGTTAGAAACCAGTTTCTTTACTTTGAATCAATTGGTACTATTTACCCCTCAAAAGTGGCCCATTTTAAAGGTTCCGAATAGCTTAAAGCAATATTAGTACATTTTTTTTGAAGTAGCGCCCCCAATTTTTCAAAAAAATTGAGAGATTTTACGCAGTTGCATTGCGTAACTGGCTAGTTAACCATACCTGTGAATGGTTAATTTTTTTTAAAGCTCGAAAAATGTCTGTGTCTCACACAGAAGGAATTTTGTAATTAGAATTATTAATATGTCAGGATCCGATATAATAAACGGCGCGGGAAAGGGGAAACGGCCTTCCAAGTGAAAATAGCCGGGGGAAAAATAGCGCCATGTACGTCCCCCCCCCCCCCCCCCATTCTAAGCTAATCCATTAGTTGTTTTGATGGTTCAGGCAAAAAAAAAAATCAAAGTTAGAGGATTTTATCGACCTGGTGGCACTATTTCAGATGGACGGACATAAACTTAGCCTTTCCAGCTCTGCCGTTAGTAAATCTAGGATCCCAAATTCTAATTACAAAATAGCCTATTTTATGATAAAATACGCAATTTTGAGCATTCTCGTCGCAGGTTGTAGTTTTTAGACAATACACACATAGCTGTGCAAAAAATACTCAATTTGAAAATTGGGGGAGGGCTCTTCTGCAAAAAATGTGCCTAATTTGCTTAAATCAAGCTTCCGGGGGCTCCGCCCCCGGAACCACCAAGGGCTTTCCCCTGCACCCCGCCAGGGGCCCTAGGCGTGGCTCCTGGACCCCACCCCTTCAGGACTTTCCGGTTCGCACCCGGTTTGTGTCAAGACACTTGCGGTGTGCGTTTGTTCAAACGATCAGAAAAAATGGTCCTGTAGAACATCTACTTAAGGAAATTTTCAAAAAACAAAAACAGCCCCGAAAAAACAAAAAACAAAACTGCGCGCCATTAGTTGTATTGTTTTATACGCTCACTACGCTTCCAAGACTTCTTACTGCGCATAACAGTTCTGTCTTCACTTACAACAAACCCCCCCCTGACAAAATGTCTAACCGACGGCCCTGAATCTAGATCCCAAGTCCTAATTACAAATCGCTCATTTTATGATAAAATACGCATTTATGATCATCTGCGTTCACTTTTTAGTTTTTCTAGACAATTACAACATAGCTGTGCAAAATATCAAATTTTTGAAAATTGGGGGCGCTCTTCAAAAAATGTGCTAATATTGCTTTAAATCCAAGCTTCCGGGGGCTCCGCCCCCTTTTAACCACCCAGGGGCTCTTCCCCTTCACCTCTCCCCCAGGGGCCCTATCGTCTCCTGACCCCAGCCCCTTCAGGACTTTCCGTTCGCAACCCGGGTTATGTGTCAAGACACTTGCGGTGTGCGGTTTGGTTCAAACGATCAAAAAAAAAATGGTCTGTAAACATCTACTTAGGAAAATGTTCAACGGCCCGAACTGCGCGCCATTAGTTGTATTTTTTATTACGCTCACTCCTACGCTTCCATGACTCTACTGCGGTAAAAAAAAAAGGCAATAACATCTCTTCACTTTACACCCCCCCTTACAAAATGTCTAGCGACGGCCCTCTTGGCTTACATGGGTACCTGGTTCCGTCACCTAGCAGGCAACTCCTGCAGAAGTACTCTGTAGGATGTGTACTGCTAAGTAAGCATAGCTGCTAATCCACCAGTGTCCTTGTGGTCCTGCATAATTACGTAGTTGTAGGTACTGGCATTAAATAATGCATCAAGGGACCCTTCGATTATAGAGCAAGAGTACACATGAAGGAGGCCTAAGCTCTGGGTTCAACACCGTGAGTATGACTCTTGCTGTGTAACTAACATACCTTTATGTATCCTTAGCTGTCACTGATACAATACACAGTTCAGTGTGTATGACAGACGCGTCTATGTACCTGTAGCTGTCACTGATACAATACACAGTTCACGAGGTATGAACAGACCTTTATTTACCTGTAGTTGGTCCCCCCCCCCCCCATGTGTCTTATGGTGGGCACCCTTTGCGTTACACACCCCAATTTTTTGTTGATTTACCCTCCTTTTCACTATTTACTATGTAGTTTCAAAACTATAACAAATCTGACACCCTACAACTATATATTTTTGGAAGCTTATGGTTCAAGGAAGCCATTTATACTATTCATGATGGTTTCAGGTGATATTATGAAAAACATTCAGATTTTGTTTTATCCACATTATCTTCATTGTATTTTCTCTGTGGTTAAATAATCTTCAAACCACGTACATATTATACAGGTACACTCAAAGGCTTCAATAAAATATAATAATATAAATGTTTGATGAGCTCCAATGGTAATACAGGGTGCACAAAAATAAGTATAGAAACTTTTTTAAAATTTAAGGCCCATGTTCAATAGTGATTATTTTATGAAAAGGCGAAACACGTACTACTCTATTTGTTTTGGGGACCACTCAAATAAGTCCTGGTATGCATATAAATGTTTAACCAATTCGTTTTAAAAAGGGTATAGGGTTGTACATGTAGTGTGTTGTAAACATACTAAATGTCAAAGGTCTTCACTGCAGAGCACAGTAAGTTTTGCAACATGTGTTAGTGTGGACTTTCTAATAAGACCCCCAAATTCAATTATAATGTCACTTCAATGTTACAGTTTTGTGTACTTTTTAAATACAGTTTGGAATACATACAGGGTGTCTAAATTAATATATTCATTTCCAACATGGTGAATGGCACAATTAAACACATGTTATGTAATCACATTGAGCACCTGTAATAGCACGCATATGGTTAAGGTTTATGAGTTTTAATTAATCCCACTTTATACTTACCATTTTGTGTAACCTTTGTCAGATTACAGGGCTATATTAATTGGGGATTTGTTTTTACAATTTATTTGGGAAACCCCTAATTCATTCTGATTTTGTTATTTTCCGTAAGACATGAACATGAGGCTGTCGTGACCTTATTATCCTAATCATATCTGGTATTTTCAAGGAAATTACAATTAAATTTTAATTTTGCTTCAAAAATTAACCAGCACCCAGAAGCTAGTATTATGTTAACAGCACATCTGTATTAAATAACACACATTAGGTGCATATGTGTAAGAACAATAAATTCCGTTTCCTATTGATTTTGTACATACTCCTCCACTCCACTCCACCATACTTACCTTGTTTAATATTTAGGAACCTTTTTGGCTACTAAACAAGTGTTAGTTTCAAATGTAATACCAATTAGAAAATAGAATAATACAGCTTTGAAATGAGCCTAACTTTAAACAATGAACACCCAATGCTCTTGCAGCATCGTTGTTGAACATAGAAGAGGATAAAATGTAACACCACCAACTATTGGGTGTCCCACCATACGACACGTGACCATTTCACTGATACAATGCACAGTTCATCGAGGTATGACCAGACCTTTATGACCCTTTAAACTGTCACTGATCAATACACGTTCAGCAAGGATGAACTGCCTTATTTTACCTTTAACTGTCACTGATACCATGAACAGACCTTTATTTACCTTTACTGTCACTGATACATGCACAGTTCAGTGAGGGTATGAACAGACCTTTAATGTACCTGTAGCTGTCACTGATACCATACACAGTTCAGCGAGGTTAAACAGACCTTTAGGTATCTGTAGCTGTGTGCCACTGATAGCAGAGATTCAGTCTAAGAATGATCCCAAATTGAGGGGTGTTTATTTGAAAGGCACCTGAATTGCAGATATACCGCACACCGCCGCAACCGGCAAATTTGATTCTACTGACCTTTGGGGCTGAGATTAGGTCACTATAAGAGATTCCATAGTGTATAGTCCTAAATGACATCCAAATAGATTTAGGCATTTGAGAAGCACTTGTGGATACAAATGACAGGAGTCCCTAGGGGAGAGTAATTATTGATTGTAACTATAATTAGAGGTGGGCTAATAGAAGGTCATATTTTTATTATGGTCATAGCACTGGCTCCACTTGATAACTTGATGCCTTTTATCTATGCTGAGTGGCCTTTTTTTTTTGCCAAAAAGTAAATGTGTCCATTAAAATTGAGACATTTTAGGGTATAACTTTCAAGTCACTTTATGAAAACCTGACTCGGCCACCTGTATATTGTTTTACAATACATGCTTTTGAATAATCATCAAAATACTCTCCATTGAAATGCACAAATATGAAAGTTTTTTGTTTTGACCCCTGTATATTCCAATAATCCTTTTCAAGTTCAGAAATCACATGCACAGCTGGGGGTTGGTTGTCCAAGGTGGAATTGATTCCGGTTCAGGAATGAGTATCAAAAGTGCAATGAAGCTCAGGTCAAGCAGATGAGCTGTGAATCGAAGATCTTGAAATTTAAGCAAGAATACACTAGAAACTAGACCAGCATTTCTATAATTTTTGTCGCAAACTTGCAAATGGTTTCTTCAGGATCATCACAGTAACATATAGCAGATGCTGTTATTTGCAGACAATCATACTAAACCCCGTGAAGGGGACGCTGTTCAAGTTATACAGGGATCGGCCGCGCACTGGAAGTGGGTTATCTTTCCAACCAGCCAAAAAGTCAACTGTGGGTATGAATTTAAGAAAGGGCTTCTTGTGAGTTGTTTTTTCACTTCAAATTGATCCTGGTATTATTAAAGATGTTAAAAGGTTCTATCTTCAGGAAATGATGAGGTCAATGTCCTACAATGATGGTTAACTTTTATTCTCATTACCAATCACATACTGTACATGGGCAGTACAACAATTGAATTAACATTCTAAACAATTGCCCATGCTAGCTTCTTGTTATAGATCTCCACCTACATACCTTGTTCCATACTTCGTAAAAACTCTTTAAACGCTTTAGTAGTAGCCTCTTTGTTTATGTAGGCTCTTTTTCTTTTTCCTGCAATTTTCATTGGCTTTGACATAGACATCAAGTGATGTTTGAAAACAGGATTGTTGGCTACTGAGACGCAGATCCATATCTTTATGTACCCTGCAACCAACAGACTCCTGCAAAGTTGGTAGAAACAATAATTCATAGAGATTTTAAAAATCACTTGAAATCACAATTACATTGTAAATCCAATGTTTTAAATCCAGTTTTGTCCCCGTTGAAAAAAAAAAAACGGGTGGGCTGGATTCACCCTCACACTCGTAGACACTCGAGCTTATATCCCTCCCTTCCTTCTCACTTCATTCATCTGACTCAATGCATCCTCTATCTAAAATCCTCAACCACCTCAACCCTCCTACTCTCCCTCCCCTCCTCCATTTTGCTCCCCTTCTTCCATGTCCTTTTTTGGACGTGCTGTTCCTTCTCCTCCTCATACCGCCCCCCTCGAACTCAAAAACCCTTCTTAATACATGCTTGTTTTCTTCTCGCACGGTGCCATACAACGTACACTATTCACAGCCTGTTTGACCCCCGCAAATTTCCTTTTTATTTTTAGAGCATTTTAAACCAATGGCGACACAATTTTTGACAACTGATTAAGTACGGACATGCAAGAGCTTATTACGACCGCCGCAAAAATCAAAAATTCTTTTGCAGGAAATCTTGCCATCTAGGCCTCACAAAGGTCATCTTTGTAAAGTTATAGTGGGGCCCTCTATCTGCTTATTTCCCCTATAAAGACGTGTTTAACTATTAAGAAAAATCATATTTGCCCGCAATGAAATTTCAATCAAATTATACACAGGATGTAGTTATAAAAGGCATAAATTAGACTCCAAATTTAAGTTTGTCAAAAGTGTGTCGCCGTTATATTTTTCTTTTGTTTTATTCCGTTTTTGTTTTGTTATAAATACATTGAGACTTTGAAGACACGTTTGGTATTTGCCCTGTTCGCCAACCGGTCCTACGCTTTCTTTCCAAAACCAACCGTCTGCATCAAGTCCCTCGTCTTCATCCTATCCTCACTTCACACCACCACATCGCTCTCTCTCGCTCTCTCTGTCCATCTCAGATCCCATCTCAATTTTGCTCAGACACATGTTCTTGCTGCCATACAGCATCACTGATTTCACACAAATCTTATACACCATACCTTTCATCTTCAAAGGAATCTTTTCACTTTGTTAACAGCTCTCCACAGCCCTAACTTCAATTCACCCATTCCATCCATACCTCACTCCTACTGTACGCTGCCGTCATAATCCACCACCACCGCTCAACTAACACGCCTGTCCCCCAGGTACGTGAAGTCCCTGACCTTCACCCCTCACCCCCTGTTCCACCTCTCTCCCAGCTTCCCTTCTCGCATCTTTCACACACAAAATCTCTTTGCCAAACTTGGAGTCCTCTCTCATCTTTATGCATCGCCCCATGGATCCATTCTCACACCACACTGAATTTGCTTTTAACCTCTTCTCACACACCCCAACATGAGTAGACAAGTTTCTGACCAATCGTATCCAAGAGAGGCGTGTGAATGGAGCATCTCATCCCAAAGGAAGTTCTATCAGGGGTACCAGTGAGAGAGGACCCATTTCCTTTTTTTTTTAGGCCTTTATTGTTCCTCATTTACAATCATGATCTACCAGATCTCTTGAAAAACCAAACACTTCCTTGCGGATGACTGTTTAGTCTATAATGCAGTTTCATCATCGGAAGAGGACATGATTCCCTACACATCGCTCCAACAAGCACCGCTGGGGTCTTGTTATTACTGCCATTGTTTCAATAGAGTCTCTTCAACGCCTTAGTAGGTGTCTGTGAAAAGTTGAATATCCGGGTTTCATAATAAGGATTTAAAACAAAAATATGTGACCGGTTAGAAGTTTTGTCTGTAAATAAACAGGTTTCGGTGGTATAAAAGGAACCATTTTTGAAAAAAAAATTCTTCTACAAAAATCTCCGGTCTTTTCGATTTTTCTGGAAATTCGAACAATTTCGTGTTTTCAAATGGCATTTGCTGAACTGATGCTGGTGTAATCCATACACAGCGGGATGTTGTTGGCTGCTGTGATTCACTACAAGCCAATTTGGAAGCTTTAGAGAAGTGGCAGGATACATGGAAAATGATTTCAATCCATCTAAATGCTCTATCATGGTAAATTTTCTTACAAACGAAATCCCCCTCAAAGACAGTATATTTTTTGTTGGAACATTTTGACCAACCAAGTTCCCATCCTATCTAGGCATTACTTAGACACAAGCTAATTGAAAGATCATGTAAGCAAAATGTTACTTCCAAAGCAATCGCCCTCTGGGTCTTCTTAGAAGAACCTGTGTTCTGTCCCAAAGAGGTAAGGACAACAGCCTACACAACATTAGTACTTCCAGTTTTAGAATATGCCAGCTACTGCGCCTGGGACCCCTATAGAATGGGGATGGTAAATCAGATAGAAGGGATACAGCTTAGAGCTGCACGATTCTGCACTGGCGACTATAGGAGAGAGAGAGCATGTTTTACCGCAGATGTATAGCTGATTTGGAATGGGAACACTCGAAATCAGAAGAGAGAAGAAACAGATTAGCATGACTTTCAAAGATCCAGAATGATATGGTGGGGATTCAGAAAGAAAATACCCCAAATATCCCCTGCAGCCGGCTTAGAAGAAACCATACTTCACATATTAAGATTCCATTTGCACGCAAAGATGATACAATAACTCAATTTTTTGTTCCAAGGACGAGCAAAGCATGGCATGGACCTGGGTCACACATATAGTTTCACCTCTTCATATTACAACAGGTCTTCAAAAGAAACTCATCACACACTCTAACGCATGCATAGGCTCCACGCAAAGTTAGCCGATTTGCGGACTATTTTCGCTCTGTCTGACTACAAATTCCGAAGGTTTCATGGGTTCCTACTTACTCACTACACATACCACCTCCCCCTTTCCACCCCGCTGACCAACACCTTTGTTTCCCCAGGTTTGCCTTTAGACCCTCACTCTCAAAAGCCTTCTTCCATTTTCCAAACTTCTCCCTCAATCTCCTCCATTTCTCACCCCTTAAAAAACCAAGTCATCAGTACATACAACACTGCACTCATTAAACCTTTGCACTCCCCATGGCTACTCAATTACAATTCAAATATTAATGGCAAAAGTACAGAAGCCTTGATGCACACCCACCTTTCCCTCAAACTCCTCACACAAATGAAGACCCCGCTCTAACCTCTTGTCCTTTTGCCCTCCTTCCATACAAACTCAATCACTGCTCCTACACATTACTTCTGGTATCCTCCTCTTCCTCATCACCCAATTTTGTGGTATGCCTGGACATAAGCGGACATGTATTCTGATTAGCATGAAATGTGGCCCGACTAAAATATTGCTGGTAAGTGCAAGTTTAGCATTTTGGTCCTTTAGCAGGAAGCAGAATTGTTTTTCCTTTCTTCTCACATTTTAAATTTGAGATACAAAAAAGAACTGGTTTAGTACAAACGGCACGTTCATTTTCATTTTCAAAATCTTATATTGTCTTAAAAAATGGTGTTAATCAGCAATGGTGGTATGGAACTGCCGTCCACTTCCCCGGGATATTACATTCTGGGGTCATGAAGACAGGGAGTAAATACTGTGCCCTCCTATAAATATGCCCAAATTTGGTGCCTGGCATGTTGGGGAGTAAAAGCTCCTGGAAACACAATATCTTTGTTTCAGGTTTAACAATTTTGGGCATTGTTGAATTGTTTTTTTAACACTTCCCCACCCAATGACAGATCCAAGGGAAGGGCCCGGCTGAATGAGAAGATCTCGGAAGCTTATAATTAAAACAGACATGTGTAGGAACATCTGACATATTTTGGTCTTACAAAATGCTCCTTCCTTCCATCTGTCATTTATAATATGTGGTTGCCTATGAAGAGCAGTCCTCATATGTTTTGCATATGGATAGCAGGCCTGGTATTGTTGGCATATGATAGCAGGCCTGATATGTGTTCCATATGGATATCAGGCCTGATATGTGTTGCATATGAATAGCAGGCCTGATATGTATTGCATATGAATAGCAGGCCTGATATGTGTTGCATATGGACACAGGCCTGATATGTGTTTTGCATATGGATAGCAGGCCTGAATATGTTGCATATGAATAGCAGACCTGATATGTGATAGGGCATATGGATAGCCGCCTGAATATGTAATTGCATAGGGATATGGATACGGCCCTGATTATGTGTTGCATATGGATAGCATGCCCGATACTGTTGCATACGGATAGCCGGCCTGATCTGTGTTGCATATGATAGTAAAGGCCTGATATGGTGCATATGAATCGGCGGCCCTGATGATGTGTTAACATGGATTTCAGGCCTTATGTGTTTGCATATGGATAGCCTCCTGATATGATTGCATATGGATAGCAGGCCTGATATGTGTTGCTATGGATAGCAGTCTGCTATTTGTTGCATATGGAATATCAGCCTTATATTGTTGCATTATGGCTAGCAGGCCTGATAGTTATTGCATATGAATAGCGCCTGGATGTGTGGCATATGGATAGCAGGACTGAATATTTGTTGCATATGGATAGCAGACCTGATATGTGTTGCATATGAATAGCAGGCCTAATATGTGTTGCATATGAATAGCAGGCCTAATATGTGTTGCATATGAATAGCAGGCCTAATATGTGTTGCATATGAATAGCAGGCCTGATATGTATTGCATATGAATAGCAGGCCTGATATGTATTGCATATGAATAGCAGGCCTAATATGTGTTGCATATGAATAGCAGGCCTGATATGTGTTGCATATGGATAGCAGGCCTGATAGTTGCATATTGATAGCAGGGGCCTTATATGGTTGCAATCGGATAGCGGCCTGATATGTGTTTTGCATATTGGCGATATCACAGGCCCTGATCTGTAGTGCATATGGCGAGCAGGCCTGATACGTGTTGCATATGGATAGCATGCCCTAATATGTGTTGCTCTGGGATTAGGCATAGGCCTTATGGTGTCATATGATAGCAGGCTGATATGTTTGCATTGATAGGCCTGATATGTTTGCATATGGATGCAGGCCTGATATGTAAATTGCATATGGATAGCAGGCCTGAAATGTATTGCATATTGATAGCAGGCCTTATATGTATTTCATATGGATAGCATGCGGATATGTGTTGCAATAGGGGTAGCCAGGCCTGATATGTGGTTGCATATGGGTAGCATGGCCGATATGTTGTTGCAATGGATTAGCAGGCCTGATAATGTGTTTTTGCAATATGGATTGCATGGCCTGATTGTGTTGCATATGGATAGCAGACCTGATATGTGTTGCATATGAATAGCAGGCCTGATATGTATTGCATATGAATAGCAGGCCTGATATGTGTTGCATATGGGTAGCAGGCCTGATATGTATTGCATATGAATAGCAGGCCTGATATGTATTGCATATTGATAGCAGGGCCTGAATATTATTGCATATGGATAAGCAGGACCTGATATGTTGCATATGGATACCAGGCCTGATAATGTTGCATATGGATAGCCGACCGATATGTGATGCATATGATATCAGGCCTATATGTGCCTATATTGTCTTCGCAGGCCTTATTTTGTTTTGCTATGGATAGCAGGCCTGATATGATGTGCTATAATCTGGATAGCAGGCCTGATATGTGTTGCATATGAATAGCAGGCCTAATATGTGTTGCATATGAATAGCAGGCCTGATATGTATTGCATATGGGTAGCAGGCTGATATGTGTTGCTATGATAGCAGGCCCTGATCTGTGTGCATATCAGAAGGAGCCTTTCCTCTAGGACGTCACGCTCGCCGTACGCTTAGCGCGTAATTCAGTTTCGACTGTTATTGCTAGCGCCGCCGCCGCCTCTGGCCACCAATCAGATTGTGAGATGTAAAATTTAGCATGTTCTTGGTGTTGTTTGAGATTGGCGGAGTGGTGGAAAAGGAGAAGTAGTTTAGAGACGAACAAGCAGGCCTGAATTCTGTATTGCATAGGGATAGCAGGCCTGATATGTGTTTCATAATGGATAGGCAGGCCTGATAATGTGTTGCATATGGATAGCGGGTCCTGATATGGTATTTGCATATGGATAGCAGCCTGATATGTGGTGCATAGGGATAGCGGCTGATACGTGTTGCATATGGACAGCAGCTTATAAGTGTTGCATATGGATAGCAGACCTGATATGTGTTGCATATGAATAGCAGGCCTAATATGTGTTGCATATGAATAGCAGGCCTAATATGTGTTGCATATGAATAGCAGGCCTAATATGTGTTGCATATGAATAGCAGGCCTAATATGTGTTGCATATGAATAGCAGGCCTAATATGTGTTGCATATGAATAGCAGGCCTAATATGTGTTGCATATGAATAGCAGGCCTGATATGTGTTGAATATGGATAGCAGGCCTGATCTGTGTTGCCATATGGATAGCAGGCCTGATATGTATTGCATATGAATAGCAGGCCTGATATGTATTGCATATGGGTAGCAGCAGGCCGGAGATTGGTTGCATATGAATACAGACTCTGGGCGTGATATGTGTTTGCATATGAACAGCGGCCTGATTATGTTGACGTGCCCAAATGTTATAACTTACCAAACTGCATCCCCTTCTCCCTCAGGTATTGGATGCGGAATACATCAGGTCCATAAGCTGCATTGATATTGCTACAAGGTGCCTATCAATTTACCGGATGGCCAGCATTGAAAGGTTGGCTATATGTGGTGAGCTAAAGAGATACAATCATGACATCGAGTAGGAGTTTCTGCACAATCTTAAATTCTTGATTTTCAGAATCCCACAGATCATTGATTACATCATTGGTAAATGCAACCATGATCATGTTATATGGCATAGACGTCATGAAATAAAGGATAACCAGGTCTGGAAAAAATAGGCATTCAGGAACTCATTGACATGGAGGGCCTTTGTGGTATTTTCTTTGCAAATTTTATTTTTTTTTAAATGAACATTTGTATTTTAAATTGGACATTTTTGGTGAAAAATTGGCTTTTTGCTAAATTTGGTGTGGATACCCCCGCCCTGGCTATGGGCCTGGTAGCATGGATACTGTATGATCGATTCTCTTAGCAGCAGCTTTTCAAGTACAATATGCTGAGTAGTATTTTCTTTTTCTCGGCCACATAAATCAAAAATTTGTTTAGGCAAAATCTGAGAATATGCATCAAGCATATGGCAAGAGATTTTGTTGTGCAGATATAGCGAGAAGTGGAGCGGGAGTGGATGGTGGAACAGAGTAAAAGTTGTGTATTGGAAAAAAAAAGTGGAGTCAGTGAAGGGTTCCACATACCTTTTCGGGATAAGGTTTTTGTGGGATGTTGGAGCGAGTGGCGGTGACAGCTAGATGAGTATGGATGGTTGAAGATTTATGGATGTGGGGAAGTTTGTTGCAAGAAAAGATTCCTTTGAAGCTGAAGGAAGGTGTATAAGAGTTGTGTAAGATCAGTGATGTTTTTATGGGAGTGAGATATGGTGTCTGAGCGAAATGAGCTGGGGATTCTGAGAGGACAGAGAGAGCAATGATTAGAGCGCTTTGTGGTGTGAATTGATGGACAGGAATGAAGACTAAGATTTGATGCAGATGTTGGGTTTTGGCAGAGACGATGGACGGTTGGCGAAGGCGAATGTGTACGTTGTATGGGCATGTGTTTAGGAAGGATACGATCCGCATGTATTAATAAGTGCTTGAGTTCGAGGTGGGAGTTTGAGGAGGAGGGGACTCCAAAGAAGACTGGAAGAAGCAAGTGAAGTAGGAGGGTAGAGGGATAGGGTTGAGGATGAGGAGCATTGAATCGGGTGAAATGGAAGGAAGAGTAACGGGCTGTTGCCTGCGAATTTGAGGTGAATCCGGGGCCACCCCCGTTACAGGGAGTAAAACCGGATTTCAACTTTGGTTTTAGGCAGTGCGTAGTACTTCATAAATGAATCATTCAATAACCATTTTCAAGATGTGATAGAAACGCAGCATCTGTAAAAAACATCTGCACTGCTCCACTCTTTTTTTTTTATATTTACCCAGAAAAATTCAAATAGCAAACTCTAAAGTTTGGTGATGTCATCAAAACTATACAAGAGCTTGCCAAACATGATCTAAAAAAACACCAACCCCAAACAAAGATGTCCAGATCATGATGATCGGAATTAAACTACTTCCTGGACTGGCCAAAATAATTTCATTTAGTGGGCGCATCAAATGGGGTCCCCAAAAATGTTCTCCCCTCCCCCTACAGCCCCACCCTTGTCAGAGTTACAGCAACTTTATACAGTTAAAATATAAATTCTTGTATGCTTGATTGCATTTCAGCATATTTAATGTCGTCTTTACTATTTTACCATTAAAATTGCAATTTTTTATATTTTTTTTATTTTTTTTATTTTTTTTATTTTTTTTCCTTCTCCTCTTTTCTTTCCCCCCCAATTTTGCTCCTGGTTGCTGCCACTATCACTTGGATCTGCATGAGAAATTTTGAATAAATTTGAAAAGGAGAGAAAAAAATTAAGCAAACTATTTGAGGCATTTCCTTAAAAGAGGTGTGATAATTGTTCTGCGGCTATGGTGTTGATTAGTGTCCTAATGGACTAGGGAGTTTAATATTTTTAAGGCATTGTAGCACTAATCAAAACAAACACTAGGCAACCACGATCCTGGTTTACTGCCCTCTATAACTGTTTCACTTATCGTGGCAGTAGAGCGGATGCATAAGCACTGGTGCCGCACCCAACAAGCATGAACAAGGTGTAACGCAAAACGTACTCATCTACTGCTGGCTTAAATAAGTCTTAATTCTGCGATTTCCCAATCGAATGATGAGTTGAAACAAAGTAGAGCTAAAATCATCCTACGCAAACCCATGTGTTCAGAAAAAGTAATCCACACACTGACTGAAGCTGGGATACAGATTTAGGCACCTTTAGAGCAGGGACATGGATCAGTAGAAAAATCACCAAACCCAAGCTACCTATAATCCAATGAAACCTTTTCTTTTCTTTCTCTTCAATTCAGGTTGACGGGAAGGCTGATATCCACATTTACCACCCTGTTTTGAATTTTCTCTAGTTACTTCTGTAACAATCTCATAAATAAGATTTAATTTCAATAAGACAAAATTAACACAATAAAATTTTGAAAAAGGAAAACAAATGCTTCAAAGGTGAGATGGATGCTGATGACTAGGGCCTATCCCCCACATCCAAAGGGGTGAGGGGTGATAGGCTGTAGCCTTACAAGCAAATAGTTGCTCTATTTCCCCAATATAATAGTAGTATTTGTTTGATTACACCCTCACTGCCACGCTGGGAGATGTATAAATGATCCATGAAATAGCATGATTATGTTCCTGAATCATTTTTTAAGTGAATAAGACAATGTCATTTTTTATAATTTTTACAACAAGTTTTCAGAGTTTCTACTTATTAATAAATAATCTCAATTAAAAATTTCGCATTTTTACGGATATTAAGAATATATCATTATTTGTGGTTTTTTTTTTTTTTCAAAGTGCTAAGCCCTCATAACACGGCCTAATGACCTAACAAATCCTACAAACGAGCTTCTAATGAGAACAAATGGTTGATTCAATTCAGGCTTGCTTGGTTTGGCGGACGAACGTCTTTGATTTAAATAACCGCTCATGAATACATCTTTCACTACGCGCATTGCCTTATGAGAAAAAAGAGTATCGAGCACAATGATCCAGGTACCCTATTATTACGCCTGGCCACGCTAACACATACATTAATTGTATCACTACCGATTAGTGTATCATGCAAAAGCGGCACCCACAGTATGTTTGAAGAAGCGGAGGCAGCCATTGCTTCTATTGTTGGTACTCTGGTCTTTTCTTTGTGGTCGGCAAAAACGGCGAGACGGTGACTTTCTAAAGATTACGTAACGTTTGCCTCTCGATCTATATGAACTCTTTGTGGACAAACTTAACCTACCAAAGGGAAGTTTGAATACAGCTTAATAACAGTAATAACCAACTAAAGTTGAGCACTGGGAGTGTTCGATTGTCGGCGCTTTTAATTTTTTATTTTTTTTATCTTGTGGTTTCACAACTTCAGACATCAACGTATAAGCCGCTTCGTTTTATAAGCCGCGCGGCAATCCCTTTGAAAACCACGTATAAGCCGCTTATGGTGCATCATGGAAATTACTGCTGTTAAGCGCACTTTTCATTATAGAGCTGCTTGTCAGTGGAACCACTCTCTGCAGATATAAGATGCCCTTCTCTGACATGATCTTGAAGAGTTTAGGAGTAAATTTATTCTGGTGTACATTACCTAATGTCTTGCATTTGAGTTTTCTTCAGATTATATTTTCCTCTTTAATTATGTATTACTTTTATTTTATGTATCATAATTATTGTTTTGTAATTTCATTTTATTTTGTAAAATCTGACCACTTGGGAGACCAGTACTGTTGTATTGAAAGAGTTTTCCATAATAAAAAAGAATAAATAAACTCTTTACGCTGTAGCGAAGCTGACGCTATTGTTGCGGTCCATGATGAAATATGTGAAATACCTGTGAAGGTAGAAACAGAAGGATTTATTGATAAAGTGCCAATTGAAACCACTGGCATCATTTTCATGGGTAACATTTATAACTCCCACTCACCCAGCTTGTCAATAGCATACATTTTGGCTATTTCACTTTTCATAGTTAAATTCAGAAACAGAAGGCATCCAATAGGCTGTTTTGGTTGGCCTCAACCTTGGTTTATTTAATAGTCACCACAGGCCACTTTACGTTTTGGACTCCACATTCCCTCCCTCCAGTACAATGTGCTTGATATGATGCGGGTTATATTGGAAAGGGTGGTTGACAATGATTACAAAAGTAGTACTTTTGCATTTTTGAGGTTTTTAAAGTAGAAACATTTTAATATGGGGTTTATCCCATTTAAACAACAGAGTGAGTAAAAATATCCTCTGATTAGGCCCGCCCATTTTGCACATCGTTAGGTAACATATACCTTACATACATGGTTCCATATTGGAAGCTTTATTTTATATCTTTTATTTGCTGAAAAGATTATTGCTTGCTCAGTTTAGCAGATATGCTATGGTAACATTGGCGTAGCCAGTAGGGGGGGGGGGGGCATGGTGTCCCACGGCCCCCCCAATAATTGATTTCGCGTCGGTATGAGATGAGCCGTCGGTTCACTTGAAAACTTCAGTCACGGCACTTGCAGGCCAGATTGTCGGCGAAGTAATAAGTTTAAAGGTCAATGGACAGCGTGCGACAAGTAAATTTTACAAAATCGTACAAAAATACCCTCAGAAGACATTTAAAGCATCAAAAACCCAAAATTTTCAGGGGGCTTCGCCCCCATCGACCCCACCGGGGCTTCAATCACCCCTGGACCCCAACAGGGCCCTAAGGCGGGCCCTTGGACCCTACCCATTTTCTGTGGGTTGAGATGCGACACTGCCCCCCAATATGAAAATCCGAGCTACGCCACTGATGGTATGGAGGTTGATTTGCCAGAGACTTAAAGGTGCACGAAGATTCAAGTCATCCTATTTTCTGTAATATGTAGTGATTTCAATTTTAATAGATTAGCACACAATAGATACCTACCTTTTATTTGGCTACAGAATAACTTAAAATAAACCGAAGGTGATGTGTATTCAATAGAAAACATAAGGCGGAATTCATATTTGCTCCTATAAGAAATTAAAAATATCAACAATTGGTTGACCAACAAACAGATCTCAGCTAATCAGTTCAGATGGGGTATTTTTAATAGAAAGCTTTCAACATGAAAAATCAGCATTTCACGTTTTTTAGGGACACAATTTGAAATCTCTGTTGCACCGTTAAATGTTCGTCTTGTGACTTGTGTAGTAGGTGATTTACTCAGACTTTGGTATGCTTATTACATAACCCTATCATGACCAAAACTCACTAAAACTCAATGAGCTGAGGCGAGAAATGAACTCAAGTCAAAAATATTGAGGACGCAAACACCATATGGCTGAATCGCTGGCTGGACATGAAATCGCTGGCTGGGCACGAAATCGCTGTCTGGGCCTGGTGCACCAGAGGCCCAGGGTTCGAATCCACCTGAGATGTGAAATCTTCTTTAGCTTCTATCCCTTACCCTCCCCTTCCTCTCGGGAGATAGGGTTTATACGGCGAGAAACGAAAATAGTGATAGAGTAGGTTTCTTTCTTTTTCCAGTAAGAGATACCTTACCCTCGTCTACCTGATCCATTTTTTTGTAAACAAAGCGCGGCCCGAGGGGGGGTGGGGTTACCACACCCCCCCCTGCTGTGATTTTCGTTACTGACCCTCCGATTCCGTAAATTTGGTACCAAGGATAGCTTGAGTTTCTTTTCTTCTTTCCATTGGTACCAAATAAGTACTAACATCCACATTATGACTTCACCATGACGTCATATGTTGAGAATTACAAAATACTGACATATCGGGTGGAAATTGATAGTTCGCAATTTTAGGGTTGGAAGCGACTCAACACCTTATTATAGCTCTCAAGGCTGTATTATATAAAACTAGTCATTTTCCCATCAAGTAGAGTCAAAAATCCGCATGAAAATCTGATTTTCCTACCGTTTTAGCGAAATTGAATTTTTCACTGTGTTATCATGGAATGGCAGTGTTTTGCACTGGACAGGCGAACTTATGACTCATTGTGACGTAATGCTATGCATGTTGTTACTCATTATTTTGGTATCAAGGTAAAGAGGAGGACCATAGCTATCTATGGTACCAAAATCACACGTGTCTTGATGTTCCGGTGGTTTGCGTTAGGCATGTTTGGTACTTCTCTTCCGGAGGGGGGGGGGTGGTTACCACCCCCCTATCCATCCCTTTTGAATCACCCTGTATCTTACCTTACCCCGGAGGATGGTTGTTTTTGGATAAAAGGAGCGGAACCTGTCATTGACAATTACGTTAAATAAATTTGGCACCAAAAAAGGGGGTTTTCGCATGCCGGGGAAACAATTTCGAGGGGGGGTGGTAACCACCCCCCCCCCCTTCGGAGCGAGGTTAAAGACACTATCATCGATTTACACCTTACCCGAAGAGTCAAATATTTGAAATTCGCAGGAAATATCTTTAAAAAAGTGAAGGATATAGAATTCCTTAAAGGTTTAGCCGGAGACATACAATTACCTGATGTCTTTTACTCTTATTAACGCCCTATCCTGTTTTTGATATGTTATTTTTTCTGAAAATGTATCTCTATTCTTCCAATGACCCTGACTATCGTTTGAAGCAATTGAATAAATTTCATATTTTCGAGGGTTGACACACAGAAGGACTACTCAGCACTGAAAGAAAGTATTCTGCGGTTCATAATTAAAATTGTATCTTTGTTACCTCAGTTTATATAACCTGTATAATGTTTGCTTACCTTACATCTTACTTTTATGAGATGTTTACATTTTTTGAGTAATGATAGATTTGCTTAGTTAGAAATATTAAACATCAAAAGCAGTATTACAGAAATTCTTTAATATTTCATTTTCGTGCTGAGTTACTTCCTTCTGTTTGTCAACCCTCGGTTTGTGAAAATGTGCCAGTGCCGCTTTAAAGATAATGAACTAAGGCTAGCTTTCAGTTGATACGGTACCAAATATGTTATATGTTACCCCCTCAAAATGCAGATACAATCAGGGTCAGTTTTTTTTACTCACCCGGTATAATAATAAGCCGATCAAATCATCCTTTTTTTTTCTCTTAAGATATTTCTGTAGCTAAATTCAAGGTAAGGAAATCTATTGGTATCTATCATTAATCTATGACACAAATTTGTATGCAATGGAGGTTTGAGTGGCCGGTGGCCGGCAAATCTCGCGTTGCACCTTGAACGGAGGCTATTCGGCATGATCATGTTATTAAAACGACCCACTAATTTCGGACCCCCTAGTAAGTGGTGAAAATTCGTGCGCTTTATGTAAAACGGAACCACGGCTTATCCCTTCTTTGTTATTGTTTTACGCATTGTAGACGGGAATGTATTTTCAATAGATTGGAAGAAGAATGAAAAAAAAAAAGAAAAGATCGAAGTGAATTAATTATAAAAGGAAAAAAGAGTTGTCATTTTAAACCAACATTAGGGCAAGTGTAAGCGTGTTGAGCAAATTCTGATTTTTTTTCTACTTTGCCAATAATAAATAGGGTTTTGCTTTATTCAGGTAGTGTCCCGGGACAGCATAACAAATTAACTGCCTCTCTTAATTAATCGAACGTGACCTATTACTGCCTTAAAATGATGGTACAGAAAATAATGTGTTATCAAAAATAAGCGGACTTATTCCGTTATATTTCTATACGGAATAAAGCAACTTATTTGATAACACGTTATAAAATACATTGCCTTTATCTGTTTATTGTAAGGTACGTGAATAAAGCAAATTATTTGCTAAAACAGTTATCAAATAAGTTGCTTTTCGCCGTGATAATTTCTAAACGGAATAAAGCAACTTATTTGAGAACACAGTCATCAATCAGGCTTCGAAGACAATTTTAGAATCACATGCACCGGTGCATGTTAAACTCAAAAAATTTACATTGGCCCAATGGTAAAACGTACATGCACAGGCTAATGTAAACATGGTTTGGTGCTACTTGCTAACCTTTATTCAGATCCAGGACTCTGGTACATTAGACTATTGACAGTTGGCCTCAAAAATTTTATCATTTCAGCATTCAATGAATTCTCTATTGAAATAAGCTAAAATTGCATAGGGTATGAATTCACCAAAGTTTAAATTTAACATGCAAGCGTACATGATGCAGGAGACAAAAGTTACGGCACAGAGAGAAAGCTACATGCACCTGTGCATGTGTGCACCTGGTTAATCGAGCATGATCTAATAAGTTGCCTTTATTCCGTTATTATTGGATTACGGAAAAAAAGCAACCTATTTGATACCGCAGTTATGAAATAATTGCCTTATTCCGTTCTAATATATTCTAATACGGAATAAAGACGTTAGTTGCTAAAACAGTTATCAAATAAGTTGCTTATTC
>JAMKCH010060252.1:0-13911 GCA_023653785.1 Ophioderma brevispina
ATTATTCGTTTCTTATCAACACCATTTGAATAGGCAATATTGAATAATTATTTTTAAATAAATCAAGGTCACATGACTAACATGAAAAACTGAAATTGGAGAAAATACATCTCAGAACCAGGAAGAATCTGCAAATTAATAAAAATTGGGTGGTCAAAAAAATAAAACTCACACTTGTAAAGCAAAAATGTCAACTTGTGTCCCGAATTATGTCAGGTATCTGTCAGTTTATTACCAGTTTCTTGCCAGATATTCACTTTTTTAGTCAGGCAACTATTATGTAAATTTTGTTACCTCACTTCAATCAAAAAAAATCTGAAAATACCTGGAAAGTGACACAAATGAAATTCTGTAGGAGCCTTGATGAACACATTTTAAATGTGCTTGAAGCATTTTTTGTTTTACCCGCACACACTGCTTTCCACAATTTCCTCTTGGTTTTGTGAAAATTGTTGAACTACAGAAATATCCCAGTGCATCCTCCACCCAACCACCCAGCGCCAGCCAGAGAGAAATCGGGCGGGCGAGGAAGGAATCGTACGCAGACAACGACTCGCCCCTCTGTCCTGCGAGTTGCGAGCGCTATCACCCCCATCTTGACAGTGTACTGTAGCAATACATTGGCCGTGCTAGTGGTAGATCACCGTTTTATTTGATACATGAATCACTTACTGCTATGAATTATTGTACAATTTACTCGGTGATGAAGACATTTACTGTATACACAGATCCTTGACACGCCAACTGTTGTTGGGGTTTAACCCATGAGGTGGCGAAGTAAGAACCAACCAGAGCTGAATTTTTCGCATAAATTTTTAAGTGGTCTTTATTGGAAACCAAATTCTCTTTATTACATAAAATTATGTGTTTCATATAAAAGAGGGCCATCACCAAGATATCAGAAGCTAACAGTTCTGAAGGCTCCAAAATCTTCAGCACTGAGAATACAAAATCACTAAGTCCACGTGATGCAAGTGTGTCCATCAACTTAACACACATATGGGCAGAAGTGCCAGGCCAGACTGTAGATTTGGTGCACCATAGATAGTCCTGGGATCGGTGTGCCGGCAGGGTGTAACGGATCACTTGTCAGAGGGGGGCAATTTCCCACAGTTTTGAGGCAGATTTTCCTTTCCCAGTTGAATGGGTTTTGAGGCAGCTTTTCCTGGTTGGAAGTGAAAATATCAGGCAAAAGAGTGCTATTACATGTTTTCCCCAATTTTTTTCTTCCTGGTCAAAGCTCGCTGGGGGAACGGGCACCGCCCCCCCCCCTGTTTTTCACTAACAGTGTGCCAGTGGTCTCCCGATCAAATCCCTACATCCCCACCGAACCTCTGACCCTTCTCTTGCTTTCTTCCTTTTATTCCTGTTCTTTCTCCCAGGACTAGGCTTAAAAAAACATGAAAGTGTGTAGTGCAAACTGCTGAACTGAACTTCTGACCCTGAATTTTTGGGCCAAATTTTAGAGGTTTTAAAGAGCTGAATTTCCTTATTTTTTCTAGGATGGTGCTAATGTGCCCGCTGTGCCAAATATTCATTATTTTGGTGCAAAAATTGTTTGTTTTTTTTCAAACTGATAATAAAAACTAATTTTCAAGATAAGTTGCTCAAAATATTCAAACATCCCTTCCTGTTCATTTAAAGCAATTTTCCTTGGGAGGGGTGTCCTCTATCTCAATAATGAATTTCCTCCAGTTTTTGTTCTGCTTGTACCATACTCGGTGCAAAAATGTTTAACTGTTTTTTTTTTTTAATTTTTGAAAAGATAACCCCTTTCTTTCTTAATTAGGACTTGTAAACTTTGTTTTGCCCCAGACAGAAGAACTCAAACTCACAACAGTTTTTACAGATCAGTGGCAATTTGATTAGTGTGTGGATTTTATTCCAACAACGCCACTGGTCACATTTTTTTTTTTTTTGTTATCACTCTGTATAAGTGCTTTTAGTAATCATAATTGAAGCATAAGAGTACAGTAAAACAATAAACAACATCGTCAACGTTGTATCAATTGTGAGGACATGAATGCATAAACCAAAGAAAGAGTGACTGATTAGCTCACAAATAAAACAATAGCAAAAATACATACTCTTGTACGCTGCATGCATTAGAAGGTTATGGCTTCCATTCAAATTGATGTGAATTCTTGGAGAAAATGGAACAAATCTTATTAAAATATTTTGGTAGAGTCAAATCATTTCATTTTGTTCTTATCAAATATTTGAATAGGCAAAATCTGAATATATTATATTTTAAATCAAAGTTCACATACTAATAGGAAAACTGAATTGGAGAAAGTACATCTGACCTGAAAGAATCTGCAAATTAATAAATGTGGTAAAAAAAAATAAAACTAACACTTGCGAAGTAAAAAAAATATCAACTTGTGTCCAGTATTTATATACGGTAAGTCAGTTATTATCTTGCTTCCCAGATATGCAATTTTTTAGTCTAGGCAAACTATTATGTAGAATTGTACCTCACTTCACCAGAAAAAAAAATCTTGGAAAAATCTGACAAATACTTGGAAAGTGACAAAAATGAAACTCTGTAGGAACCCTGATGAACGCAATTTAAATTTGTTTGAAGTATTTGTATGTTATATACACACTGCTTTCCACAAATTTTCCTTTGGTTTTGTGAAAATTGTTGAAACTACAGAAAGTACACGAAGAATCCTCCAGTTGTAATAACCCACCATCCGAGCCAGAGAGTAAATCTTTCTGCTTTAGTAGTCTTTACTCAGACGACGACGCGCCTCTGTCTGTGAGCGATATCTTCCCCATCTTGACAGTGTACTGTAGCAATACATTGTCGTGCTAGTGTATGATCACCGTGTTATTTGATACATGAATTCACTACTGCTATTGATTATCGTACAATTACTCGGTGATTGAAGACATTTACTGTATACACAGATCCTTGACACACCAAATGTTGTTGGGGTTAACCCATTAGGTGCGAAGTAAGAAACAACCAGAGCTGAATTTTTCACTTAATTTTTTTACTTAAATTTCTTAGTTGGTCTTTTTAGGAAAAAAATTCTTTTTATTACATTATTCTGTGTTTCATAGGTAAGGCCATCACTAACATACCATAAGCCTACCAGTCCCAAAGGCTACAAAATACTACAGCACTGAAGAAGAAAAAATGCACAAAGTCCCACATGATGTGATTGTGTCATCAACTGAACACACATATGGGCAGGAAGTGCCAGGCCAGGCCAGACTTGTAGATGTGGTGCACCATAGATAGTCCTGGGATCGGTGTGCCGGCAGGGGCGTAAACGGGATCACTTGTCAGAGGGGGCAATTTCCCAGTTTTGAGGCAGATTTTCCCAGTTGAAGGTGGTTTTGAGGCAGATTTTCCTGGTTGGAAGTGAAAATAGCAGGCAAAAGAGGGCTGATTTAGCATGTTTTCCAAGTTTTTTCTTCCTGGTCAAAGCTCGCTGGGGGACGGGCAACCTCCCCCCCCCTTACACTACAGTGTGCCAGGGGCTCCCGGATCAAACCCCTACCAAACCTCTGACCCTTCTCTTGCTTTTCTTCCTTTTATTCCTGTTCTTTCTCCCAGGACTTAGGCTTAAAACAGGGAAAGTGTGTAGTGCAAACTGCTGAACTGAACTTAGGAACTGAATTTTGGGCCAAATTAGAGGTTTAAGAGCTGAAGTTCCTTAGTTTTCTAGGAGTGTCCATCAGATTGCCGCTGTGCCAAATATTTCATTATTTTGTGCAAAAATTGTTTGTTTTTTTAAACTTGATAATAAAAACAAATTTTAAGTTGCTCAAAATATTCAAACATCCCTTCCTGTTCATTTTAAGCAATTTCCTTGGGAGGGGTGTCTCAGCTATCATCAATAAAGAATTTCCTCCAGTTTTTGTTCTGCTTGTCACCATACTCGGTGCAAAAATGTTTAAACTGTTTTTTTTTTAATTTTTGAAAATATACCCCCGTTTTCTTAATTAGGACTTGTAAACTTTGTTTTATGTAATAAATATAAGGGTAGTAGTTTATTCAACATGCCTTCAGATGTAATAATTAAATGAAATAATGAATAATGAAATCAGACCTCATCACAAGTTTAAAAATCTCCAACAGGAAACTAAGAATCAACTTCCATTACCCTAATGGGATAGAATTCAGACAGACATACATACAAAATTGCAGAGAACACAAATTGGAAACAATGCCTACATAGTCCCGAAAATAGCAAAAAATGCCAACAAAGAGCATCTGTCCTATAAAATATTCTGGTTGGTTCTGGACCCCATGACTCTATACATTCATTAAGCTCTCCAGTAGTTAGTCTCCATAAATCATAAATGTTGTGCCTTCTACTGCCATTGCATATTTTAATTAAAATATATGCACTACAAACCGTCACCCCATCAGGTTTCTAAGGAAATCCGATGAGGAGGGTAGCTAGTTACCATAGTAGAACTAAAAAGAAGATCTACCTACAAGGGCGTCAGCTCTGGAGAGCTAATGGCTGACATGATGTCAGGAAGGGCATCCGGTAATTATCTTTAGCTCCAATAAATCCTCACACAGCAGTATTGCCGTAAATGAGGTGAATCCAGCCAACCCCGTTAACAGGGACAAAACCAGATTTAAATTTTGGTTTTACTACTACTACTACTATTTAGTACTACTACATTTTACATAAATTCAGTATATTATTAATCAATAAGTTAAAGGTGCAAAGCCTCGTCCCCCGACTTACCTAAAAAAAGTTGAGACTTTTCATCTGAACTGTTGGCCTAAGTAGAGCATGTATGTGTGCCTAATCTTACATGCAAATTTAATCTACTCTGGAAGAAATGGTAAATTTGTATTTTCTGTCCATAAACGGACAGAAATCACAACACAATGACCTATGAGGCACTGTAATACAAATATTTTCTCATAGCAGCAAACGCACCGTCAGAATCAACTGAAATTTTGGAAATAACCTTTTCTCGTGCATATCTAGTGAACCATGAACAACAAATGAGGTGCTAGGATTATGAAATACACCTTTAACATTGGTGAAATTGAACAAACCATGAATCTTAAGACTGCTATTTCTATCTTGACTCAAATTCACTTAAGAGGCTAAAAAGTACATGACTGTGAATGCTCCTAATATCTAGATCTATCCAAAGTTGTAGTATAAATTCCAAATCAGGTTATAAAAATACAGAAATCTAACATTTTTTACCAAATCTTGGTCAACAGCCATTGAACTGGAGTCCCAATGGGCAACAAGCATCTCACAATCACTGGGTGAATCCAAGGCATGCACAACTTCAAAGCTGCCTTTTAGCTTCTAGACATTCATATATGCCAAAAAGGTATAGACCATAATCTTGATTGAAAATTTGGTCATTTTTTAAAATTGTTGTGCTTGTGCAATATTTTTATATGTCGTAACTTACATACAAATGAAAATAATGAAACTCACCAGGGTTTGAACCAAGTTGGCTTGTTTTGTATTCAAGATTTCAAGATTCATTTATTCAGCATAACATATCGTACGTGACAGAAATGTATAATGCAGTATATTATATAATAATACATAATACATGAAGTATCAATTATAAACTGTACTAAGATGAGCAGGTGCGGAATATGATATGCTAGGACCAGTAATGGACAACCCGATGGGCTTATAGTTATTACTGGCCCTGTAATCCATAAAGTAAAATATACTCAATATTACAATAATATTACAATAATGACACAAGTAAGGAATGATATAAAATATTTCAAAAAAAAAAAAAAAAAAAAAAAAAAAAAAAAAAAAAAAAAAAAAAAAAAAAAAAAAAAAAAAAAAAAAAAAAAAAAAAAAAAAACGAGAAAACAAACAATAAATCTAACCTAAACATACACTTAACGGGAATACAGGATACAGGAATTGGACAAGAAAGACAGACTTTTCAACATATCTTGCTGAGGTATGTAATACTATTGCATAATGAGGAAGCAGAGGTTGAAGAGGTAGAGGTGAAGAAAAAAAGTAAGGAGTGGAGATAGAAATGAGATGAAGAATAAAGTGAGGAGAGAAATTTAACAACTGTATTTAACAACTGGTACCTGTCATAAAATATGCCGGTGTTCGTTGCATAAAAAGCCAAGAGTTTGGGCACCAGGTGTTTTTTTTTTGAGAAGTTATCACTTTTTTGCAAGTCAAAAGGTCAGGAATGTTTCAAATAATGTTTTTCCCACCCCAAAAAGGAAAATCAATTTAAGTGGAAAATTGTGGAAAATGCTTTTAAAGCCATACATTGGATATCCTAAGGATCAAAATGTCCCTAAATGTTACTAAAACTAAGTTTTAACACACCTGGCAGTTCTGACTGATTTTATTGGTCATTTCATGAGGTTATATAATATAATTAGCCAATCAGAGATATGGTAAGAAAAGCTTAAAGGGACATGTATAAAAGGTCTAGTTTGATTTAGAGAATAAAGGTATGATTTTGGGAACCGGTACTCTCTTTACGACGAATTGAACCCAAGGCGATACCATTATTTTAAGTGGAAGAACGAGGCCGGAGGCCGAGTTCTTCCACGCAAAAATAATGGTGTCGCCAGGTTCAATTCGTCGTAAAGAGAGTACCGGTTCCCAAAATCATACCTTTATTCTCATTCTTAAACAGCTTTATCATTCAAGGTCATCTTTAACCCAATTTCGCGATGCTTTACGGCTTAAATACAACAAGAAAGGACTGCCACCACCCAGTGACAACAATCGAATAACCCGCTGAACGCAACGATCATACGCAACGAGACGCAATGTTGGCAGGCGCGCGCGAAAGTAGCAAAACGCGGTATGACGCGAGCGCTTCAACCTAAAAATAACTTCAATACGCAGCGCGTACTACCTGGGTTCAATTAAAAGAATTGAACCCGGGCATCAGCCAATGAAATAGCTTACATTTTCACAGCTGTTTAAGAATGGTTACTAAGAGGTATCATATTGTGTACTTTGAGCCAGTCAAATACTGTATGAAAGGCAGTAGACCTCATATAACTTGCCTGTCGACTTTGACACCTTTTTCATGTATTTAAAGAGACATGAGAACATTTCCATAAAGAAACACCCCCAATTTTTTTCGAACCCGGATTATTTTGCATATTTGGAATGCTTACCAATGCATTAGATCACACCTGAAGTGAATAAGGCGAATACTCCTTCTTTATGTAATAAGATGATGATTTGGTATTTTCTGTCGTGCACGACAGAAATTCAAAGCATGGTTTTCTATGGGGAAAACTACGATAGCAGGCAATTTCAAAACAAGGTCTGCGGTTTTCTTTTGTACTTGTTTGTTCAATAAACTTTCCAAACGTTCTCGGTAGGTGGTCTACAACTGATTTAGAGCAATTTGAGAGAAATTTGTATCCTAAAAAATCTCCTCTCACTTTAACAGTGGTTTGATTTGACTGCAAAATAAACTTGCTATTGATTTAAAGTTATCAATCAATGAATACCATTTCCTTCATTATCAAGAAGGAGGAGTCTGCTTGCTTTTTCATAGCCAGCTCAGTTTCTGTCTTTTTCTCTAAAAGTAAACATCATAATAGCAATTTAGGTATCAAATCCAAGCCTAAAATTAGTTTGAATAGGTATATACAATATGAGAACAAATCCATAAAAATGACACTGAAAAACCAAAACAGACACTGAAATTGCAGGAAACTGACAATGGAAACACTGAATAAGACCCTACAGACTTTTCACTAACATTTCAGGGTTATGACTTGTTCAGGTCTGTAATGAGCAGTGATCCAAGGATGCTCCTTAAATAAGGCAACATATTTCACTGGTATTTTCAGTGTAATTATTAATCCTTTTCAACGAGGTATGTGGTTTTTGAGATGGCTTCCCAAATGACCCGCAAATTGGAAAAAGTCTTCTCAAAAGGACTGACCTAAGACTAGGCTTGTTCGGACTCATATGAATGCATTGTTCATACTGAATCCAAACATGGTCATAAAATTTATTAATTTAATTAATTAAAAAGAATTTTGAAAAAAAATGAAACTTTTAAACTTTGAGTGCCAATTAGGTCAGAGGGTAATTAAAGCTAATTAAAGCTGATTCACAGATATTTTCAGTGATATTAAATCCAATCCTAGTATAAAATCATAGCAATCTGCATATCTAAATAACAAAAGCGGATTTATAGAGTGTGATTTTCAGCTATTTTTCCTGTGCCTAATATTTTTGTTATTTTTCATGAAAGCCTTCAATTTTCAGTATGATTTTTACATATTTATTCTCATAGTCAGACATCTTAAATTGTGTCACTGGAGTTTCAATAAGTCTCAATACAATACCCGAGACCAGATTTAAGACGCAAAAATAAAGACATGGCAGCTATATGTTCAAACACAGATACAGATTTTGTGTCATTCCTCAGAAGATTTTGGCGCCATGCTATCGGCTTGTAAAGAGTTAAGAAACCTAAGATGGGCGCTGACTCCTCCGTGTTTGTCTTGAGTTCTCTACCTGCAGACGGGACACTTTCTTAAGAAAACAGCCGAGTTTAACACTTTGCAATTTTGTTTGACTTGATTTAGGTAATTGTTTTGTAAAATAACAATGAGTTTGACTAGGGCCTATGGTCTAGCTAAGCTTATGTTTGAGTCATTTGTGTGCTAATTTAAATTGGGTAATAGAAATATAACAAAAATATTTATTTAAAGGTAGATGTTTCTTTGGAATGGAAGAGTTC
Source organism: Ophioderma brevispina (assembly GCA_023653785.1). Lineage (NCBI taxonomy): Eukaryota > Metazoa > Echinodermata > Ophiuroidea > Amphilepidida > Ophiodermatidae > Ophioderma > Ophioderma brevispina. Next base: position 8,722 of record JAMKCH010060252.1, read on the forward strand.
TCAAATTTATTTTCTTCTGTAATTATAAAGAAGTACATTGTTCTCTGTAGCTCTCTAAAAGTTCTTAACTTCATACACTTTGTAAGTAATTTGATTCCCCGCAAGAAGTCAATGACCTAATACTATGCATTTTAACTCATTTACCTCCAAATATAAAAGCAAATTTGATGTCATAGGTAAGATTTTTCACATTCACTCATGAATTGGTTAAAATTGAATCTGTTGTTTTTATTGACTTCTATTTTTTAATTGTCTGTTTTTCCTTTATTTTGTTCATTATTGTAATCATCCTACTTATTGTTTTATTTTACTTCCATTGATTGTATTCTGTAACCAGTTACAATTTCAAAAGGACATACATGTGTCATCAACATTGTTCACTTCCCATACAAAGGATGATGTACTTTTTTTGGTTTGCTTGCACAGGCTCCAAATGAACCATGCAAAAAGTGGAATCTCAATCCAGAATTAAGAACCTGATTAAATTCCAGCAAGTGGCCCTACCTGGGCTTGAACCAGGGACTTCCAGCACTAAAGACTAATACCCTAACTAGTGAGCCACACTCTCCCTACATTTTCCTTAGAAGTGCATTCTTAGATTTAAAGCTGCTCTTCCAGTATAGCATAACCAGGAATGGGGGCAGTGTCTGACATTAGTGGTTCATCAATGTACTAGGTTCATTGGTCATGTTCTTTGCTGTAGTGTAGGGTCACAGTCACTCATTCCTAGTTACCTTATACTTTCCTCCAAATTACACAATGTATTTTCTAAACCTGTAACACATGCCATTCAACTTGAGTTGTATTTCTGAATCCTAATGTCCACACTGATGACTCAAATGAGATGTTGAAAAGAACCAGCAACACACGCACATTCGTCTATAAAATAAATTTTAAAAATTTAATTTTTGGTATGTGGAGACACATGCACTCTTTTAGTGTTTCCAAAAAAGATATGCCAAAGTGCATCACATTTCCAAATTAGGAAAAGCAGGAAGCAGACAACCAAATTATCTGTAGTGCTTCTCAACCTTCTCAGACATAGAACTTGTGGTAATAAGATTAGACTATAAAGCTGTAAAATAAAGACAAAAAGGTCAGTGTTGTTAGCGCCAAAAAAAAAAAAAAAAAAAAAAAAAAAAAAAAAAAAAAAAAAAAAAAAAAAAAAAAAAAAAAAAAAAAAAAAAAAAAAACGAGAAAACAAACAATAAATCTAACCTAAACATACACTTAACGGGAATACAGGATACAGGAATTGGACAAGAAAGACAGACTTTTCAACATATCTTGCTGAGGTATGTAATACTATTGCATAATGAGGAAGCAGAGGTTGAAGAGGTAGAGGTGAAGAAAAAAAGTAAGGAGTGGAGATAGAAATGAGATGAAGAATAAAGTGAGGAGAGAAATTTAACAACTGTATTTAACAACTGGTACCTGTCATAAAATATGCCGGTGTTCGTTGCATAAAAAGCCAAGAGTTTGGGCACCAGGTGTTTTTTTTTTGAGAAGTTATCACTTTTTTGCAAGTCAAAAGGTCAGGAATGTTTCAAATAATGTTTTTCCCACCCCAAAAAGGAAAATCAATTTAAGTGGAAAATTGTGGAAAATGCTTTTAAAGCCATACATTGGATATCCTAAGGATCAAAATGTCCCTAAATGTTACTAAAACTAAGTTTTAACACACCTGGCAGTTCTGACTGATTTTATTGGTCATTTCATGAGGTTATATAATATAATTAGCCAATCAGAGATATGGTAAGAAAAGCTTAAAGGGACATGTATAAAAGGTCTAGTTTGATTTAGAGAATAAAGGTATGATTTTGGGAACCGGTACTCTCTTTACGACGAATTGAACCCAAGGCGATACCATTATTTTAAGTGGAAGAACGAGGCCGGAGGCCGAGTTCTTCCACGCAAAAATAATGGTGTCGCCAGGTTCAATTCGTCGTAAAGAGAGTACCGGTTCCCAAAATCATACCTTTATTCTCATTCTTAAACAGCTTTATCATTCAAGGTCATCTTTAACCCAATTTCGCGATGCTTTACGGCTTAAATACAACAAGAAAGGACTGCCACCACCCAGTGACAACAATCGAATAACCCGCTGAACGCAACGATCATACGCAACGAGACGCAATGTTGGCAGGCGCGCGCGAAAGTAGCAAAACGCGGTATGACGCGAGCGCTTCAACCTAAAAATAACTTCAATACGCAGCGCGTACTACCTGGGTTCAATTAAAAGAATTGAACCCGGGCATCAGCCAATGAAATAGCTTACATTTTCACAGCTGTTTAAGAATGGTTACTAAGAGGTATCATATTGTGTACTTTGAGCCAGTCAAATACTGTATGAAAGGCAGTAGACCTCATATAACTTGCCTGTCGACTTTGACACCTTTTTCATGTATTTAAAGAGACATGAGAACATTTCCATAAAGAAACACCCCCAATTTTTTTCGAACCCGGATTATTTTGCATATTTGGAATGCTTACCAATGCATTAGATCACACCTGAAGTGAATAAGGCGAATACTCCTTCTTTATGTAATAAGATGATGATTTGGTATTTTCTGTCGTGCACGACAGAAATTCAAAGCATGGTTTTCTATGGGGAAAACTACGATAGCAGGCAATTTCAAAACAAGGTCTGCGGTTTTCTTTTGTACTTGTTTGTTCAATAAACTTTCCAAACGTTCTCGGTAGGTGGTCTACAACTGATTTAGAGCAATTTGAGAGAAAATTTGTATCCTAAAAAATCTCCTCTCACTTTAACAGTGGTTTGATTTGACTGCAAAATAAACTTGCTATTGATTTAAAGTTATCAATCAATGAATACCATTTCCTTCATTATCAAGAAGGAGGAGTCTGCTTGCTTTTTCATAGCCAGCTCAGTTTCTGTCTTTTTCTCTAAAAGTAAACATCATAATAGCAATTTAGGTATCAAATCCAAGCCTAAAATTAGTTTGAATAGGTATATACAATATGAGAACAAATCCATAAAAATGACACTGAAAAACCAAAACAGACACTGAAATTGCAGGAAACTGACAATGGAAACACTGAATAAGACCCTACAGACTTTCACTAACATTTCAGGGTTATGACTTGTTCAGGTCTGTAATGAGCAGTGATCCAAGGATGCTCCTTAATAAGGCAACATATTTCACTGGTATTTTCAGTGTAATTATTAATCCTTTTCAACGAGGTATGTGGTTTTTGAGATGGCTTCCCAAATGACCCGCAAATTGGAAAAAGTCTTCTCAAAAGGACTGACCTAAGACTAGGCTTGTTCGGACTCATATGAATGCATTGTTCATACTGAATCCAAACATGGTCATAAAATTTATTAATTTAATTAATTAAAAAGAATTTTGAAAAAAAATGAAACTTTTAAACTTTGAGTGCCAATTAGGTCAGAGGGTAATTAAAGCTAATTAAAGCTGATTCACAGATATTTTCAGTGATATTAAATCCAATCCTAGTATAAAATCATAGCAATCTGCATATCTAAATAACAAAAGCGGATTTATAGAGTGTGATTTTCAGCTATTTTTCCTGTGCCTAATATTTTGTTATTTTTCATGAAAGCCTTCAATTTTCAGTATGATTTTTACATATTTATTCTCATAGTCAGACATCTTAAATTGTGTCACTGGAGTTTCAATAAGTCTCAATACAATACCCGAGACCAGATTTAAGACGCAAAAATAAAGACATGGCAGCTATATGTTCAAACACAGATACAGATTTTGTGTCATTCCTCAGAAGATTTTGGCGCCATGCTATCGGCTTGTAAAGAGTTAAGAAACCTAAGATGGGCGCTGACTCCTCCGTGTTTGTCTTGAGTTCTCTACCTGCAGACGGGACACTTTCTTAAGAAAACAGCCGAGTTTAACACTTTGCAATTTTGTTTGACTTGATTTAGGTAATTGTTTTGTAAAATAACAATGAGTTTGACTAGGGCCTATGGTCTAGCTAAGCTTATGTTTGAGTCATTTGTGTGCTAATTTAAATTGGGTAATAGAAATATAACAAAAATATTTATTTAAAGGTAGATGTTTCTTTGGAATGGAAGAGTTCTCAAATTTATTTTCTTCTGTAATTATAAAGAAGTACATTGTTCTCTGTAGCTCTCTAAAAGTTCTTAACTTCATACACTTTGTAAGTAATTTGATTCCCCGCAAGAAGTCAATGACCTAATACTATGCATTTTAACTCATTTACCTCCAAATATAAAAGCAAATTTGATGTCATAGGTAAGATTTTTCACATTCACTCATGAATTGGTTAAAATTGAATCTGTTGTTTTTATTGACTTCTATTTTTTAATTGTCTGTTTTTCCTTTATTTTGTTCATTATTGTAATCATCCTACTTATTGTTTTATTTTACTTCCATTGATTGTATTCTGTAACCAGTTACAATTTCAAAAGGACATACATGTGTCATCAACATTGTTCACTTCCCATACAAAGGATGATGTACTTTTTTGGTTTGCTTGCACAGGCTCCAAATGAACCATGCAAAAAGTGGAATCTCAATCCAGAATTAAGAACCTGATTAAATTCCAGCAAGTGGCCCTACCTGGGCTTGAACCAGGGACTTCCAGCACTAAAGACTAATACCCTAACTAGTGAGCCACACTCTCCCTACATTTTCCTTAGAAGTGCATTCTTAGATTTAAAGCTGCTCTTCCAGTATAGCATAACCAGGAATGGGGGCAGTGTCTGACATTAGTGGTTCATCAATGTACTAGGTTCATTGGTCATGTTCTTTGCTGTAGTGTAGGGTCACAGTCACTCATTCCTAGTTACCTTATACTTTCCTCCAAATTACACAATGTATTTTCTAAACCTGTAACACATGCCATTCAACTTGAGTTGTATTTCTGAATCCTAATGTCCACACTGATGACTCAAATGAGATGTTGAAAAGAACCAGCAACACACGCACATTCGTCTATAAAATAAATTTTAAAAATTTAATTTTTGGTATGTGGAGACACATGCACTCTTTTAGTTGTGCCAAAAAAGATATGCCAAAGTGCATCACATTTCCAAATTAGGAAAAGCAGGAAGCAGACAACCAAATTATCTGTAGTGCTTCTCAACCTTCTCAGACATAGAACTTGTGGTAATAAGATTAGACTATAAAGCTGTAAAATAAAGACAAAAAGGTCAGTGTTGTTAGC
>JAMKCH010060253.1:0-26082 GCA_023653785.1 Ophioderma brevispina
CATGCATCACTGTTAAAAATTTCCGGAATTAGAAAACATATTTTCCGTAATAAACAGAAAATCTGTATTTAAAAACAAGAATAAAAAACAAAAAACATAAAAATGTTAATTTAAACGGCAAATATTTCAAAAATTTCGGCTCAATATTTCCCGGACTTTTTTTTGGTTCCGTAATTTTAAATTATGGAAATATCTGTTAAAATACCCCTTTTTTCCGTAATATGAGACACATTTCTGTAAAATTTACTGTCAAAGTTCCGTTAATTGAACAGAAATTCTTCTGTAAATTTACCTTTACCACTAAAAATGACTGGAAATACTGCGCTCAGACAAATTTCCTTCCGTAAATTTACGGAAATTTTTTTTAACAGTGTACCTATGGTAAATTTTGGCAATATGTTTTGAACTGCTATTGTAAATCTTTCTTTTGGTTGTACGTATACTAACGTGAAAATGAATTGAATGGCCTACCATTCTTGACCTCCTCTACCTAATTATTTGGTGTACCTTTGGACATTCAAATGCACCTGCAATGACGCACGGAAAAATATTGTGGCCGCCCTTCTTAAATCCCACACTGCCTGGCAGTGATCCATTATGCTACTCTCATTTAATCCGCCAAGACGATTTTTCAAATCCATGATTTGTTGTAACTTTATTATTGCCCCTCATACATCAGAGCTAATACCATACATCCACCAAATGGTCATGGGGGATATTTGAGGTTTGCTCGACTATAGTTTATTTCCTGATGAAGTAATTTATACATGAAAACAACTACTCTGCTCCCATACAACCGATATCCCTGTCTAGGTGAGTGCCCCCCCCCCCCGGTTGCACGCGTGGCGTATTATTTTTCTTTAGCCTATTTGGTAGATTAGAAATTTTCAAGATGGCCTGTAGGGTGTACAGAGTGTACAGTTTTTTGTTTTTTTTTTTTTTTTTTTTCGTCGTCATGATTGAATAGTAATATTATTTTGGCAGTCCTGGACATGATAGTCTGTCAGGATCTTTTAGGTACTTAATTACTCTGATTTCGCAATTTTCAGCCTATTGGTGAGGAAAATAACCAAGTATATCGCTGTGCAGAAAATGCGGAATTGCCACAAATCGCGTTTTCTAAACTCCGATTCTCCAAGAAGTGGCGCTCAAATCCTGAAAAATTCCATAAATTCTGACAAAAAAATAAGGATATCAAAACACAATCGTGTATCTGGAGAATTACAACACAGCTTGCAACTTGTCATCCTCCACGCTTTTCAAGAAAAGCGCCTGACATAGGGTTTTAATCTTTGGCCTATTAAATGCGACATCGCCCGACCTTGGTCAACATTATGTTGATATTTTTTTCTATATTCGTGGATTTCATGTGCCTTTGCCAAACCTTTCGATATGGATTCCTTGTCTCCTTTTTAGACCCAAGGTCCGTATGCACAAAATTTAGACCAGGTTTTTTAAAGTTAGACCTGGTCACATCAAAATTAGTTTGGCCTTATATTGAGAGTTGTCAGTTTCCTTTGTAAAGTACTAGGTCAAATTTTGAATGAAAGATTTAATGCAAATTTCAACATAAATACAAAATACCTTCCGTTAGGAGCCAAAATGTCCTTTTCCCTGGTGGGACAAAATTACCTTCGACCAGTTTTCTAACTTTAGACCCGGTGTGAAAGCAGATATAGTCCGGCGGAAGCCACAGTCCGGGGCTCCATTGAGAAAGGAATAAAGCATGAAACTGAGGTTGCGTGAAGAGTCACCTGAATCGATTGCCCTATGATTCACCATTGTTCCCGGACCAGGAGTACGCCGGACCATAAGTACTTCTACACCGTTCTAACTCTTTGTGCATACGGAACCCTACTGTAAGTGGTCAACTCTCTAGTTCAAGAATTTACAGCGTATTGGTATGTTTTCTATTTTCCTTATTCTAAATGAAGGTAATTTGGTGAAGAAATGACGCAGGCTGATCCATGTACCCCTTGTCACAGTTTAAGTCTTTTTTTCAGTTCCATCATTTTGTGACAAATCTTCCTGACCTTTGCTCAAAGAGTAAATTGCAAATCAGATTCAGTGAATTAAATATATCAGTGCAGGATTATATTCGAGTATTAATTTCAAACATTGTAACATCCAATAGTCCACTATCAACTGGGCCAAATGTGAAAAAAGATCTCTCTCAATAACTTTATTCTCTAAATTTGTTCCATTCCCCTAAGCTGGAATAACTTTGAAGACAATTCTTCAGTGTCACTGGTAGAAATCAACGGTGAAGGAAAATTGCATGACCACCAAACACACAGACATAATTATAATATTTCTTTGTCAAGCTCAAGAGGCTAACGCTTATAACGTTTTGAAACTTCACTTTGTGGACAAATCACGAAAATTTAAAGTGTCTTTAGACCCGTGTTATTTCTTCAATATGTATATCACGCAAACCTCTTATCCAAAATCATCCATTTGTTTTAAAAGCATGTCATTGTCAATGACAGTTTCATCTGATCAGTGATTTGTGCATATTTTTTTATGGAACGACTCGGTTAATCAAATCTGATCAAATCAATAAAACTGTTAAAACCTGCTATTGATCGATTGAGAGTTGTCTCTATCATATTTTTTGTACAATATTCTGTGCAAACAATATGTTGAAAAAATATAGGATTTATAAATTGTATTGTTTTGAGATGATGTTTTGTTTACTTTTAACATACAGTGACACAATAAACCACCTTTAGGAGGAATATCATTGACCAATATGAGTGGTTTACTGTGTGATCTCCATTGAAATGGGAGAAAAATGGGAAGGTGTAAAACTTCATACCTGCCTGCTTTCTTTTTTCAAAGCGATATAAGCCAAATTGTATTGTAAAAAAAACGAATATTACGATTATGTCAGAAAAATTACGTTTCATTAAAGATCTAAATTGGTTCCTCAAGATATTTAATTTTTTATTGACAGATTTTATACAAACACTTAAAAGATGGTCATGTTCCTCAGCATTAAAGAGCTTGTGCGTTGTATACATCGTGACTCTTCAAAACTATCGATCGAACGGCGATTTTAAAGGATTCGTGTATTATATCCTGAAGGCAGTATAAAGTGAAGCACTTGTACATTTCAAATTGTTTCACAAATTTGCATAAGAAAATGTGTTTTGGGAAATATCTTGCAGGGTGTTCCGCGCGATAAGGTTGCTCCTCCACCGCAACTGCTGCGTTTGAATATGAACTTCATTAAACACCTTTAGTCTGTGTATATTAAATTATTCAAACAAACCTAACCCATCAACTAGAGTTTAAGACCGTTGATCATACCTAAAAACTTTATATGGGAACCTACTGTAAAGTTTTCAAATTGTTTCTTATCAAGTTTGCATAAGAAAATGTGTTTTTGGAACGTGAATTGAAGGGGTTCCGCGCTTCCGCAGGCGGGGCACACACCGCTCCCGTACCCACCCCCGCGCAGCTTAATATACGAACTCTCCCTGAACATGTACTGTAATTTATTACAAACAAAACCTAACCCATTAGCTCTAGTTTTCTTTTTAATACCGCTTACATACCTATAACCATTATTAGGTGCAACACACAAATTTCCCCATTGTGACGGTCCTATTCATTAGCAATTGTATCTATCAAATTTGTATGAAAAAAATGTGGTTTCGAAAGGGGTTCCTAATATTTGCATGGATACATGGTTTCTGTTGAAAAGGTCAAAATTTTTTTAATCACAAAAATTATCGGGCTCGCTGCGCTCGCCGGGTATCCAGAATTGTTTTACCGACGTGGCTGGGTGTGTTGTGTGTGTGTGGTGGGGGGGGGGGGGTTATTTTTTTTGGGGGGGGGTATGGGGGGTCGGGGGAGGGTTGTGATGTTAGGGGTGTGGGGTGGTTTTGGTGGGGGAGGGGGTGTGGGTATTTGTCCACCGAGACAACATTGTCCAATAACCCAATACGCATATCATGTCCCCCCACGATTGAGTAGCGTTTAACCCCGCCACTGGATGAGTGGCCTGCCATCTTTTTTTGTGAGGTGCCTCCTATCAGTGGGGCAATTCATGTGTATTCAATGAAGCCATAACTTTTGTAACGGGCCGTTGTAACAATCCAGTGTACATGCCTCACCTAATAGCGTGTTCCCACAAAGCAACATAACCACTCATGGTGAGGCCCTCCCGGTCTGACAAATGACTGAGCCTGAACATGCCATTTGAAAGCATGGCCTTGGCTATGGTGCATACATGTCAACAATTGCCTGCCCATGCCAAGAAACCAAATTAAAACACTAATGTGGTGTTCCCCCAAATCCAAGCAATTTCAAGTCAACATCAATTGATGGTATATTGGTAGTAGTTGCATGGTAAAAGGAATAACTTTGTTGCTGGTTGTTCTCCATGCCACCATAATGCCATGTATGCACGTACGCGGTATTTTCCCTTAAAAACATTGTGTTTTATACATACTGATGCCTTACGTAACATGTAATTTGTTTTTTACTCCAAAATGAAATCTTCCTAGACAAAAATTGGAAGCTGGTAATCTTAACATTTAAAATAATTGCGATAATTCTATTCCTAATCTACTACCACAATATGAATGAACAATCTAATTTACCAAAATACTTACAATTTTTGTTTCATTCCAATTTCATGCACATGAGTGTATCCATACGCATCCACCATCTTTGTTGAACGGAGCCAGAGGGCAGAAGCCAAAAACAAATAACCAGGGAGCCAGAGACATTTTTTGAATACGTTTTGCTATTTTTTGGTTGCCCCATGTAGTTAGTTAGCCCAATTACAGGCGGTGACGGTCATTAATGCTTCGTTACTGAAGTTGGGATGTAGAGGTTGCGAACTGTGTTTAAGACCAATGCCGACATTTCCGCTAAAATCGCTCATTTGGCCCCAAGTTTTACTCAATCAATTTTCATTGTAACTACCAAACACATCTACAGCTTTTGCATATAGGTAGAAAACTCTATTTGGAGCAACTTTTCCTCATCCACCAAAAAATCATTTGGATGAGGAAATTTTGAGAAAAAAATTTTGAAATTTGAATAGTTGGGTATTTTTGTTTCAAATTGGCCGTTACCTTTCTCTCTCTTCAGCATACCACAAGTACTTGATCACGTGGGAAGAGATATAGTAGGCGTTGTGATTTGTTACAGAGATGACAATTATATTTTCTCGTCACCCACGCCACAATAATCTTTGCCCTCTGAACAACCGCGCGCCCGAGTCGGTGATTTTTGTTTTTATCATTTGCATTCATATTCAACAGTCGATAAATAAAGCCACAAACGAATTCTGAAATTAAAGGCAGGAGTCTGGACAGGAGAGGATTGCTGTGCAGGTGCATTTTAATGCTGTTGTTCCGGAGCTCATGCGTGCAGCACCATGCCATGGCTGATGCTGTGACTAAGCGGGGGCTGTGTGGGCATGCGATGCGAATCACAAGCACCATCAAAGCTAGAACTGATCATCGTTTCTTGAAATGCTTTTCTTTCCCCCAATCTTGTTTAAATGATTGTTTTGAAATTTCATACTATAGCATTTTGGTTTATTGGCTTTCTGTTAGTCTACTGTTCACAACCAGGCTGAACCAGCAACGCCATACTGTACTACTGTAACAGTTAAGTTTGGTACACGACTATCGCAAAACATAAAGGCCATAACGTATTGCTGCAACACGTTTCGAGAAAGTGCAACGCGTTGCGAGAAAGTGCCAACGCGTGCGACATTTCGGCAATGCGTTGCGGCATTTCACAGATCACAACACGTTGCCAGTGTTTGGCCAATCAAATAATAAATTCTGTGAGTATTTAAAAAAGCGACCCACAACGCATTGCTATATACTTTGCAATGCGTTGCAACCTTCACTAGCGAGTTGCGAGCTTCACAACGCGTTGCAAGCTTCACACGCGGTGCTAAGGTCCACAGGCCATAAGGGTCATAACGTATTGCCGCAACGCGTTGTGAGAAAGTCACACCGCGTTGGCGACATTTCGGCAACGCGTGCGACATTTCGCAACGCGTTGCGGTTTCGTCCAATCAAAATCATGAATGTCCGTGACGTATTTTCAAAATATAAACTCACAGCGTGCGAGTTGCTAACCTTCACAAAGCGTTGCACAACCGTCACACGCTTTGTGAAGGTTACAACGCCGTTTGTGGCAGCGCAACGCGTTGTGATGGCTTGCCACAACGTTGTGGAAAGCCTAAGGGTCATAACGTATTGCCGGCACGCGTTGGTGGATCATATTTTTTGAAAATGCTCACAAATTCTGATTTTGATGGCCCGACGCCGCAACGTGTTGCAGAAATGTTGCGTCGCAACTGTGTTGCACCTTTCTCACATCGCTTTGCGGCAATACGTTATGACCCTTAGGGCTTGTGGACCTTAGCACCGCGTTGTGGAATCTCACGACGTGTTGCGGCAATACGTTAACGCGTTGTGAAGCTTGCAACGCAGTGTGAGTTTCCACAACGCGTTGCTAGATACCGTGCAACGCGTTGTGGGTTCGATTTTTTGAAATACGCACAGAAAATTGATCATTTTAATTGGCCACACCACAACGCTTGTGAGAATTGTGGCAACGTGCTTTGCTACTTTCCTGCAACGCGTTGCGGCAATACGTTTGGCCTTTATGGCTTGCCTACCCGACATTTTGTCCAGACACAGCCTCAGATATCTACCCACTCCCACATGGAATATCTTATCGCAGCAACCTCGGACTGAATTGCTGTTGACTAATGCATGCTTTTGCAAGCAGTTGGATAGTCAGTCATGCAATCATAAGCCAGTCACAACACCATAATTTCAGAACTCAAAGGCAAAGAAAAGCAAGAACAGGTTGGTGAACCGAGCATTCCTGTCCATGTTTAGAGGTTTCGGAATTGTCTTGTTTAGTCCCCGGGGTGTTTGACGTCATTGACCAACTAACTCATTACGGACATAAGCTCGTTAACGGAATAAAGCACATGCTGCGATGGGTATGTTTTGGTCAACTCTGACATCACATGGCGTAATCAAGAATTTTGCCTTGGTTTCTCTTTCTCCCCTCACTTGGAATCGCATTGATCACCAAAACATCAGATTACAAATTTTGAGTTAAATCAGACCAGCCTTTGGATTTCTCTCTTTCTCTTCCTCCGGTGGGAAATCAGATATAGTCCGGTGGGAACCACAGTCCGTGCTCCATAGACGATAACGGAATAAATGCGTAAACTTATCTTGCGTGAATAGTCAACTGACTGCGTGGGCTCTATTCTTTAACCATTGTACCCGTACTATGAGTACTTCCGACTATAATTCTACACCGGTTTCCCAAAAGTAATAATGACATTTATAAGCACCAGACTCCTGCCCGACGGTCGCTCACTGCGCTGTTGACTAATTATTATTATGCTGCTCATCATCAGGAAATCGTCCACTGTCAATCATTTCGCCTCAATCATCAAAATCATACCTTTATTCTCAATCTTAAACCGCTTATCATTTAAAGCGCTCAGAGATGTCGGAATATATTAAATTTTTGAGTCAGAATTAAAAAATATTCACAAGAAATAAAGATGGTCAAAAATGTTCAATTCCAAAGTTTAGAGATAATCGGTTTTCCGTAAAAAAAGGCTGAGAACGAGTGAGTCTAGACTATTAAGCAGCTACGGGGTTGTACTGTAACTTTTACCCGCTTTGTTCTGGATCAATCCAGGTAGTACTGAGTATTTCTGTAAATATAAAGCCCCAAACGTCAACTTTCTTAACTTGAGAAGTAATGATTTTATCCTCTATTTATGTTACGATCCCGGGTGAAGACCGTACTCGCGGGAGCTTCACAGCTGATTGAAGAGTCAAACGCTGTCCTTTAGCCAAACTCTATTTGATATTGCGCATGCCTCAAGAAAATCGTGGTTGCCCGTTGTGAGTGGTCTGTTGACCGGAATTGCTGATATTACTGACCTTCACCGCCTTGCCAATTAGCATGGTAGTTTTGGAGACACCCAACTGGATACCACCAAAAATTCACACTGACCCCCCCTAAGGGGGGTCCCATTTTGAACTCTTTCATCGCAAGTTATCAGTTGGGTTCATATGAAAGGAAATATTCCACAAGGATTGAAATGACAATAATCATCTTATTGAACAACTGTATTCATTTTATCTTCAAAACTGTCACCGGAATGCAAATTTGGGTTTAAATACAGTGATTTTACTTATTTGGGCATCGGGTATATAAAAAATAACCCGTCAATCAACCTACTTTCAAACTTAATCTACTTCCTCCTCTCTTCCAACAGGACCTTTGCAATCACCACTATGAACAATTTCAAATGTTCATGTTGGGGTGGGTGTATAGGGAGGGGACTATGTCAAGTCAGGGCCTACAGCTGTAACCGCATTTACTAACATGTATCGAAATAACCTCACTCTTTTTGAGAAAAAGAGCAGCTATCATTTCTAATACCTGTCACAGGTCACAAAAGCTTGCTATGTTTGATCCGATGGTGGGCTATTTTGAATCGGCTACTGTAACAACAACCGAACACTGGGCACAACCAGACTGCTGACTTTTTGCACCATAGTCTTAGACCTAGTTACCACTCACTTCAGAGTCTGAATGATTCAGATTATTTGGTGCCCTGAGTGGGTTCACTTTTTTTCGGCAGCCATTGGACTTTACCCGTCAGGCTGAGCTGTTTCATAATTTCTCCTATGCCCCCCCCCCCCCCCCCGCTCAAAATAGCTTTCATAGGCAACACTAGGGAACTATTACTACTGTGTTTTGAACCTAACATGACAAGATCTAGTTCCCTTGTTCAAGATGCTTGGCTATGTCCCCGTTCTGAGCTTTCCGAGGTACATCGCCCATATATAACCATTAGTGTTGACCCCCCCCACCCCACCGAGGCCTTATCTGAGCCCATGCAAACTCTATACACATGGGATTTAAAAACTGATCGCAGAAATCTAGGCCTACCCCCCTGGGCCTTAGCACAGTGCCCAGGCAAAATCCCCTCACCCCACCACCCACACCCCCTCCATCCTTAGTCCCATCCATGCAAACCGTAATGAAAATGTCTAGAAATCTATTTCATACTGTGCCGCATCACTCCCGCTCGATTACTACCGGTCACAAGTCAAGACCACACACGAATCCCTATACTTTGTTTCATCACCAATTGGCAAGACTCTTCACCCCGAGATGGAATACAATAGCACGTCCGCAATCTGTAGCACAACTACCGCAGCGATCCGCAGTTCGTGTGTATGCCGGCGCACAGCTTGTGGCTAAGAACGCGCTGTAAATGGGAATTACTTTCCCCGCGCGGATATACAAAAACCGAATAATTTTGCCTATTAGGTGATGAACAAAGTATAATTTTCATAATAGAAATTGTTAACTTCCCATCATCGCCAGTGTCTGACCGAGCTGGCGATCTAAACCACAGACACGCTGGTGTTGATTAGCTAATGCTATACAAATACAATGCATCTGTAAAAAATTACATTGCTTTACAGTAGGGTGTCGCTGGCGATTAATTCCGATTCAACCCGACTGCCTTGAACAAGGCTAGCAAGAATCGAGTTACGGCGTCGATTAGTCTTTCCCACGGTTTATTCTGTGTCACAGACTACAAACGATATGATCTAAATTGGTACTGTGCAGAGTAAACGTTATCAGTGGCTCATAGAGATGTGTGTAAATGAAACGACATCTCAAATATCTCCGAAAAACAAGTTCTATAAGTTGGTTTTTGCATCAGAGGGGTCTGTTACACATTATTAAGGGGTTTGAGATTGCCCAGCCGTAATTCCCTCTTTCAAACTTCACATAATATGGCTTGCTCAGATACATGAACACAAATTAAGAAACCTCCGGGGGTCACCGAGGTCGTTTTTTGAGATAAAAAAATTATAAATACACATTTTTCACCATGGGAAACATATTTTTCATAAACATTTTAGGTATAGCAAAAAATTAGTCTCAAAATGTTCCGTTATTTTTTTTTTTATAATAGTTGTGCACTCACTGCAGCTTAGTACAGTTTGTTATGTTCCCGTGTGATTTTTGTGGCCAAAATTGATTTATTTAGCTACTTTGTCAATTTTGGGGTGCTGCTTCAAAAATCTTAGTCTAAGTTTTTTCAACCACGTCCTTCTTCGCATGTGATTTCAAAATGCCGGCCATTTTTTCAGTAATGTATTTTGTCCTATATCCTCGCGTAGGAGCACTCTAGAGGAGTAATTTTGGTGGCAAACCCATTTTGTGATACCAGGGCTTCCAGTTGAAAGCATCGTCTACTTGTAACCGATTTGGTTTGGCTCCATCTGAATTTTTAAAATGGCCGCCATTTTAAAATTAAGTTCTGGTCCCTATATCTTTCGTATGAGCAACGTGGAAAGAGTAAAACGGGTTGGCAAGACCCATGTTTGTGAATTACTAGATTCCCTTAACAGCAACTGGCTACTGTATCTAATTTAGCTTGCCGCTATCTTGGATTTTCAAATGGCCGGCCATATCTAATACACTTGGTTTTTTAAAAATCCAGCATACCAGTAAAAAGCATCTCAAATGGTACAATGCATGTACCGATTATATATTCCAAATCACGGCATCCTATTTTCAAACTCAGCCACCATGGAAGATTTCAAAAAGTGGCGGCCACTAGACAATTGTATGAGTTTGATTAAGAATTGTAAATGTCAAGGAAAGGTAACCTAAAATCGATATAAATGAGAGATTCTATATTTTTAAGACACTATCCTTGAAATACGGACTGTGCTGGGATTGTCTTTCAGTACATGAAGATATTTCATCTCGGAGTTATTCGGAAACTTCTATTTGAGGTGTAGGCCATTAATCAATAATATTTTGGGAAGCAAAGAAGTTAATACTCTCAGGTTATTTACCTTTTTACGAGACCACAAAAAACTTTTATCATGCAAAATGGCCTTAAATGCAAAAAAGGATGTGTAAGGCTAGTGAAATTCCATTAGAGGCTACATGACTACATGGGTTACCCAGTCAGGATAGAACTTAATTCTTCAGGGCATGTGTAGAGGGTATACTCATCTATGGAGATGAGATGGACCCTTATTACAAAGTTGAGGATAGGATTAAATTTCTAGAAGAGTACTTAACATCAGCTTGGCGAGGATTCATATGTCAAACACTGAGGTATCGGAGGATCACCACTCTATAGCAACACAATAAAAAAGAGACGTCATGAAGCGTTACTGAGGCATGCATGCGAGACAACGACCACATTTTCTGGACACCACCGGGAGGAAGAAAAAACTTACCCGTGGCAGGAAACTTAGTTATCCCGATCAATGAAAGATATGGATTGGATTGAAGTTGAAAATCCAGCAAATCATGAAGGATAAGGCACCTGGTACAAATGTCTAAGTGGGCTTTTTTTTGGTGTTTTTGTTTTTTTTGTTTTTTTGTTTTTTTTGGTTTTGTGGTTTTTTTCAAAAAATTTTTTGTTTTTTTTTTTTTTTTTTGACGTTCTGTCTTACGGATGACAGATTGATTAGATGGTCAGGATAGCCTCGGGGACTCACCATTGTAACCATTGTGTTACCAAAGTCACGCTTTACATAGTGCTAGTTGCGAGCAAATGTACGCATTTGATGTTCTTGACATAGCCTGCACAAAAAACTTATCGATATATAGCGAAAAATCCTCAAGAAATTTCTGAGCTCGCCTGGAAGGCTGTTTGTTGAACACCAAATCCATGACGGTTAAATGAAGACATCCGTGTCTGGCGAAAACATTTATATCTCTGATGTTTCGGTCAGTCTTGGACGCATCAAACACATGCATGGGGGATAGGGTCTGACTCTCGAGTAAGTGTCACCAATATTTGGGATATATACGTGATGTAATACCAACTATAAGCTCTTGTGCTATATTATATCATGGGAGTAGGCTTTTGCAGAATCTATAGTGGATACTTTGCAATATAAGACAGCATGGTTTTCAGTGGTACTAATTTGATATTAGTCCGAAACTCTGATTGTCAATTGACCGGATCAATGACAGCAGACTTTGCCATGTGTCTGAGCTTTCAGGAGTTATCAATATATATGCGAAGAATCATATCTTCATCATCCAGGATACAATTCTTAGGGATGCTCGAACAAAGGTGTTGGCAAAATAAGAAGCAGTGCGACCAATTTGTTGGACTTGATTGATAATCAAACTGCAATGGAGTCTATAATGCACAAACTGTATTGGATCTCCAACCCGCTCGATGTATCAGCTGTGGAAGTCTACCTGAGAGTCCTGGTGGTTCCTGTTGGACTCAGCAATGACATGAAAAAGTAACTCTTGTCATTGGGATTGAAGGGCTGGAGGAGGAAGACGTGATTGCGGAATACAGAAAAACTCTGATAAGTGTTCCATGTTTGGTCCACGAACAGATTTGGGAATGGAATGCCTGAATTAGTAACCAGAATCATCAGATTTTAGAGCTCCCAAGTTCATGGTCAGTGCAATTAAAATCTTTATTGGGCAAGCGACAAGTGGTACATGTCGAGCATATTTGTGAGCTAGGAGCAAAGTAGTCTTTGAATGTGCTCCCAAGGGCACGAGACCAAGCTCCCACTCTCCCTGTCTACCTGCTGGAATCAATAGACTCTCTACATGCTTCATATAACGTCGGAGAATTCTTTGCCATTGCGGAAGGTCTTGACAAAGTGCAGCTCGGATCTGGTCTGAAGATTTACTTTACTTTACCTCTTCAAAGGACACCCACCATATCTTCTGTCTCATATGACCTATTGTGGAGTTTGTGGACATTTCAGGCGATATGGTTACACAGTAGTTTTCTAGCTGCCAAAGTTGGTCAAAGAGGAGGTAATAGCAGACATGATAGTGGTTCCACGTACTCTAAAACCTCCATTAAAGATTGATGGATTGTGATGGTGATTGGTGATAAAGACCCACAAGATTAGTGCTGATGGATTCAAGATACTTTGCGTAGCATGAAGTGAAGCAAAACCAAGCAGGACCTCACCAATCTCAAGCCAGTTGGTATTTCTGTGAAGGATTTGCAGCGTGCATCTCTTTAGGCAAGTCAAGATTTCAAGTGTTGACCCAGT
Organism: Ophioderma brevispina; assembly: GCA_023653785.1. NCBI lineage: Eukaryota > Metazoa > Echinodermata > Ophiuroidea > Amphilepidida > Ophiodermatidae > Ophioderma > Ophioderma brevispina. The sequence continues at coordinate 13,110 of JAMKCH010060253.1, forward strand.
TTGTGATGTGACCACAAAAAGTGGATAATCCCTTGAGCAAGCAAAGCACTGTAGGCATATAGAGGGCACCATAATCAGTTGGAGGTCTCTTAAAAATATGGTTTCCATTGATGTCACAGATGATAGTCCGGAGAAATTTATCTGAAAAATTCTGGCTGCAGTAGCAGAAAAGTAGATCGAAGGAATTGGCAGGAGGCTACTCGGAAAAGTTTCATGGTTTACGCGGAAGGTAGATCGAAGACCTGGTAAGTTCCCATAAACTTTACCCATCTGTCCCAATCTCCACCCCTACGGTTTCGTTTACTATTAATCATAATTTAATTATTGGTCTATTTCAAAACCAAGATAAATAAGGTGGCTTAAAAATACTACTTACTTGGAAGTATTAATCACATTAAGCACTGTATTGTACAAAAAAGTATTCAGATTTAACTAAAAAGATGAAAACCAGCTCCATCCTAGAGAAGGCCCCATGCAGTTTACGCATTGCCATATGTCTTTAATTATCACGCCCATAAAATTTACCAAAGTGTGGCGCAGGGAAGTCGCCAGAGTCTGTTATGAATACGTCTAATTAGGCGTATCGGATTATAAAATTCGACGGATAAAAGATTAAAGATCGGCAGTGTCCGTTTGGACTATATAATTGAAATGGCGGTCACTTGTGAAATCAACATGGCGAATTAAACCAAATTGATACAAAAGGAAGTGCTTTTATTGACTCCCTGGGACAAAACCTGGATATTGCCACCACTTTCATTTTGTCTAATTACTCACAAGCCAAGATATGGGACAATTGACATCATGTATTGAAAATCGACCATTTTGAAATTCAAGATGGCGGCCACAATAAATTAGTGACAAGCAAGGCAATGCTTTAAATGGAAGACTCGGGTATCACAAACATGGGTATTTGCCCCATTGTACTATTATAAGTTGCCTCAGAAGCCGAGATACAGGACATACATAGTTGAACATGGCGGCCTTTTTGAAATTCAAGGACGGCCATACCAAATCAGTACAAAGTAGACAATCTTTCACCGGAACGCATATCCGGTATCACAACCATGGGTATTGCCACCAAGTTTACCACCTCCACGTTGCTCATAGCGACCGCGATAATTGGACAAAATATAATGAAAAATGGCGGCCATTTGGAAAATCAAAATGGAGACCCTGAAGGCGTGGTTGAAAAAATGGCACCTAACTTTTTGAAATCAGCACCCCAAAATTGACAAGGTAAGCTAATAAAATCAATTTGGGCACAAAAATCCAAGGGATCAAAATATCTGACATATCAAACTATACTATTTCTAATAAACAAAAAAATATGGGGGCACCGGGACCTTTTGAGAAATTCCCCCCAAAATCCTCAATTCATTGAAAAAACTTAACCAATGACATCTAAGTGCATTCAGCACTAGCAATAAACGCCAAATATACGCACCCTTTGTGCTCTCGCGAGGGGATTAAGAATATTTTTATTTCGTGTAAAACGCTACTAGAGGTCGTGCGTTGTGCGGTTACACTGCGGCATTCAAGCTACAGGTTTGTAGAAGCATTTCATGGGATTTGGGGCTTGGAAACGTGCCAAAAAGGCGATTACATGACCCAACTCCTTAAATGTGATTCAGAAGACTCTCACCTGATATATTCGCCCAGAGATGGGAGTACATAATGCAGCATGTGTGTTGAATGCAGAGGTTCAGTTTATATCACATGTGCATATCATTTAAATTCAGGCCTGGGGCATAGAGCCGAAACCCTCACTCGTCTTGCAATCATTAATTGGCATTTAGTATAATTATTTCCGTCAATTTCTTTATTAAATGACGAGAAGGGTCTTCATAACTTAATGGATTGCACGGGTTCATTAGGGTTTTACTTAACATTGTATGGGGAAATCATGATGGTGGTGTGGACCGCAAATGCGAGAAAGTCAATGAAAGACCGTGGTCTTCGAAATATTCGAGAAATCCGAGCCACCTGAAATTGCAATCTAATGGGATAATCACGTGCTGTAAGTATCAGTGTTCATTAGCATTCACATTACATGACAAACAGCACCAATGCCAACGGTGCCATTTAAAAGTTGTGGAGGTTTATGTGACCTTTTCTTGCTAATTCCCGAGTCCAAGGTGGTGAACGGCGTCCAATCTTTATTGACATTATCTCATTTTGGTCACATAACCACACCAATTTTCGCCCTAAACATTTAGAGTAGAAAGTGACAAACGAGTAAAGTTCATTTAGCGTATTTGGTAGCCATTTTGGAGCCTCTGCCGTAGTCCTTATGGAGTAAAATCGGCAAGTTAGATTGCAGCTTCGTTTAATGCCAATTAAGGATATTGAAAATCAAAGTAAAAGTGTTTCGAGACTGATTCTGGAAAACATCTCTTTGTTTGACAACCCACTTTGTCAAAAGTCCGTAATGGGTTAGTCAAGAACACCTGATACAATTTTAAATAATTATGAATATAAATTGCCTTTCTGCATGGTGCAATACTTTGCCAGGGTTCCGTTTCAGCAGTAACGAATAACAAAATCATGTGGTTTGAGGTCAAAAAATATATGATCTGGGTATTGATCATGGTGCAATATCACGCTGAAAAGTGGGCTATTCACCGCGAAAGGCTTTTTTGCTCTCATGTCAGAATTTGCTACGCACGTATAGCAATTACAGAATCAGATTAAAAAGTACGCCGGTCTTTAATACACAGTCAAGGAAACCGATTGCAGGTTATGTTCGCATACCATGCCAGTAACAAAAATGCAAAAAGATTAATTTTTGATGATTTTTTGATGTTTTGAATTAGCAAATCACTGCTTATCCATAGATAGAATGGCTTCCCCAAAACCCCCCATCTGTAAAGTTGTGTGCCCATAATTTCATGCGTTTTTAAGGAGAGCTAAAAACCTAATTTTGTAATCTCCTTGGCATTGAGTACACTGACTGTAAAAATTATAATGCCATGGTGACCAAAATGGGGCATATTTTGCATCCAACCCCAACAACATCCTTAGCCCTAGATTCACAGGGTAAATGAGAAAAAAATAGTAGCTTTTCTTCTGTTGAAGTTCGGATACCAAATTTTTGACAACTTCGGAAAATCTGGGGTCCTTGGGGACGAGGATATTAGCAATCGACCCAAGGGCATGGCATGCACTACAAGACATTCCCATTTCCACAAACAGAATAAGTGATCAGATTTCATCTGTAAAATGTTTAGTGCACCACACATCATGGAAAACTCCATGATCGGAGGCAGAACCATGTCCATGGAACGCAAGTGGTACTGATCATGCAAGGATTAATGTATTGGTTGTCATGGTAGCCGGTTGTACACTGTGGTACACAGACTCAGGCGCTTATGTTGATACTATGAGCATGAATTTAGTATAATTTTAATCAGCAGTAGAAAACACTGTAGAAAAAACACACAGCACATAGCACACCGCACAATAGTTCACTCACAAAAACTACCATTTTTCAATAAGTGTCCTTAAAGGTGCAAACATTAGCACCCATATACTAACATTCATGCTACATCATGTCACTCTGTCAATCTCATGCAGCATGTGTGTGTGCAGACTAGCTCGGTCGAAATCAGCCCGTTTCCACAGCCCGTGTTCATACTTTGAGGCTTGGCCCAAATATCAACAGAGGGCGCTCTGAACTTAATCATTAATTTCATGGTATTCTTGGATCTGGTAATAAAAAATGGTCATCTGATTATGCAGAAAAAATAAAGTAATCTGATTTACCATTCTACCAAAAATTTAGCAACATAACCTTCAATAAAGAAATGCACATGGGATAATGTAAGTTCTTGTCTCCTAGTACCCCTGTACAAATTCAAAAAAAAAGGACCCCCATGGAAACTGAAGCTGTGTGTACTTTTCAGAGGTATCCAGCAGGAGATAAAATTGGGGCACTAAGGTAACAAAAATATCAGCAACTAAAAATAGCAGAGATAATGATTTTGGTAATTAAAAAGTCAGGGATGACTCTGGGTTAGAATTGTGCATGACCTGCAGCTGAACCCCAAAACCCAGACCACTTTTACAGCAGGGACGCCTCGATCTAGGGGATGTTATCAATAAACATTCATTAATTGATCGATTACTTTCTACACATTGTAAATTTGGTATGTGGCTATAGCCATGTGGCAAGGATCATTTGTTATCCTCATAGCAAACCATTTCAAATTCAAAAAGAGTCATATTTCGAGTTTGGTAAAAGAGTAATGAAAATTACATACCTTTTTAAAGTCAATTGAATGAGAAAAGCATAGTTATAACCGATTGAAAATAAGCATGAAAGGTGAAAACTGATATTAAGGTAGGCGGGAGCAATTAAATGACCACTTATCAAGACAAGTAGATTCTACATCGATTGGATGCGAGAAATGAAATGAATCCTGCAAGCATTTTGATAACAAATGAATCCTGAAATTTGACCTGGACATGGTTCTATGATTTCATTTTGGAGGCAAGTCAATGGTGAATTGGCAATTTTAGACATGACTTCACAAAAGGCAATGTTCTTCTCAAATATTGTCAGAAAACACATTAACATGCAAGATGCTGGTCATTAAATAAGTTGCCACCAAGGAAAATGTAAGAATAGTATGTGAACTGTAAAGGGCTCATTTTAATGAAATTGTATTATTGGGTGCAAAACCACAAATAGACAGTGCTTCCAACAAAATGGTGATAGGCATGACACAGAGGGCAAAAAGTAGCCTATGGGACAAAAAATCACTGCCCTAGCCATCCCATGGCACTCGCCGAAAATAACACTAAGGAAGCACTTTTTGGGGGGTTCAAAAGTAGCCTCATTGGGCAGTTAAAATGGTATGTTGCAACGCTAACAGAATAGACATTAGCCAAAAGGAAAGAAGGTCACTTACCACCGTGACACGCTTCAGTAAGAATCTTTTGCATAATGTTTCGTCATTGCATTGTATTGAGCCTTTCACAACAACAGTGATACAATGGTGTTTTCTCATGCCCTTTTGTACGAGTCTTTTACTTACACAACTAATAACCCCTACCCCCCCAAAAAAATTAAATAAGTTTGCAAATGGGGAAATTCCAATCCCACCCACCCACCTCCGTATACAAATATCAACGTTAAGCAATTCATTTTTTTTTCTAGTGAATTTTCAGACATTTCAAGCATTTTTCAGAATCTATGCAAAGCATTTCAGTTCCATGTAAGAAATAAACCACCAAAGAGTTTTTGATCCATTATAGAGCCAATTATTGGTATAACCAATAACCTCAGATCTATGATTACCTCACAGTTTGCGATGAACACACACTTTTGTTCACACTTTTGATTACTCAATTCAGTCCACACCCCACACAGGCCATAACCAGGTGGGTGGGGGAAAAAGATGCCCAAATCCCCACAGTCCCTAACAATGAACTCAAAAATGCCAAAAAATGGGGTTTTTTTTTAACAACTGAGCAACCACAAAAGGAGTGTTTTTATCTTTTTTTGTGAAAACTTTAGTTACAATTTTGGCAAAAAAAATCCACTTTCTCTTGCAATGGGTAAACAAAATTTGGGGAATAAGTTCAACTTTTGAAGAAATGCCCCCCCCCCCCAAAAAAAAAATCTGGATTATGGCCCTAGACCCACTGCCTGCATTTCAAGGAGAAACATTTGATATGATGGTGGTTGCTAGATATATTAGTAATGTTGACCCTGAAGATCTCTTGACAGGGCAGTACGCAGGGATTTATTTTGGGGGGTGCGGACCTTCAAAAAGTGACCTTTTTTTTTCGAAAGTGACCTTTTTTGGTACAAGTGGATCTAACTAACCCCGCTAAAATGGGTTCCTTTTTTGGACTTTTATATCACCAAAAAGTGGACTTTTGTGTCAAAATTTCTCTGAATTTTGAACTTGTTCTCAAAAAAGTCCAGCAAAAAAAGTGGACCTTTTCCCCCCTTTTTGTTGGATTATGGGGCGACCACACCCCAGCAACCCCCCCCCCCCCCCGCGTACGGGCCTGTCTCTTGATATTTTTCAGAAGTTATTTTTCAACTTGGATAGATTCTGTATAATAGTAGCTTGATTGTATTTTGGCCATTACCTTGTTTTTCATGTAATTGATCTATATGGAAAGAATCCTACCCAATATTGTTATCTCCTGAAGATATCAAATTACGTGGCAAAGATGGTGTCAGAGTATTGTTCTGTATTTTTTGCTCTGTAATCAGTGCCCTACCTTTCATTTTTGTGAATTTTATATGATTTTCAGCACTAGTTCTAATTGATTACATCAATGTAGTATTGGGCTTAGGGTTTTATGTATAGGTTTAGGGTTGAGCTATAGAGGTCATCGTTAGAGGTCGTGGTGACCCGGAGGGAGGATCCTCCATGTTAAGGTATACAGGGATGAATCTGCTCCAGTTGGTATTTTTCATGTGAAATCCTTAGATATGGGTTGTATTTTCATGAAACTCGTTAGACAATGGGTCCCAATTTTCCAGAAACAACTCCTCAAAACATTGTTTAACAAGTCAACACTTCAGTGGCTCAGAAAATTCTGAAAAATTGGGTATATTTGTAGCAAAATCCTTAGAATGGGTTCCTTTTTCTACCAATGACTCCTCAGCTGTACATCCCTGATCAAACTACATCTAGCAGTGGCGGCGCCAGACTTCTTTTGCTGGGGGGGGCAAAGGAGGGGGGGCAAGTTAATTTTGGGGGGAGGGGAAAGTGAAATTCTGGGGGGGAAAAATATCAAAATTTTGGAGATTTTAAGGCCATTTTGGCCGCAAAATCGCTGAGTTTTTTCCTTTTTTTCCCCCCAAAATGTTATTTTGGTCCCAAAAATCGCTGATTTTTTGCCCCAAATCCGTCATTTTCTTTCGGCCGGGAGGCAAACTGGGGGGGGGGGAAGAAAAATGTTAGGGGGAAATGGCCCCCATTAGTAGCATTTCATAATCCACACAGCCTCACATCCCACTCCCTGACTTATAAACCTAAAAAATGTTTTTATTTAACCTCATTGACCTATGTAATTTTTGACCCAATCTAACTGCATTTCAATCTACTCCTAGAAGATATCCGCAATTTTGTATTGTGGATAGAAGTTGAGCTAGAATGGGGGTCAGCGTGATACAAACTTCATGCATTAACATCAAAACCAGACCAAGATAATCACCTGAATTTGGGGATTAACTTTTTTTCTTTCTGGAGGATAGATCCCTGATTAACAACAAGATTGGATACAAGAATCACGAAAAGCTCCCTTAAAGGGATTTATTGTATGCATCCTATCGTCAGCATTATTTAATGAAATAATCCGAAATATGACGTACGCATTGGATTATTCTCCTTGCGAGAAAACACCATCGAATGTCTTACTTTCGAAGCAGTAAGACGATTTAACGAGCCGCCATGTTTATTATTTATGCTATCGTTTTGCCACAGCCATGTAGTCCTTTCACCCCAATTGAAAGATGATCGTGGGTTAGTCATAGTCTGGCCTGTATGAAATAATATCATTTTCTGTTTAACATAAAATTAAACACAGCTTTAATTTAATAACGTTTTCTTTAAATATATAAATGACATCAACAATGGCAACAGTTGTGCCTAATTTTTATAAAATGAGCCTTGTATTCTCGAGAATATTGTTTTTGAACTAAATTAGGAAACCGTTCATCATACAAGAAGTGCTACTCGGTAACTTGAAAAAGTACTAGATTGCTGACCCACACGCATTAGTGGGTTTCAAAACACTGATCTCTATATCAATGGTTGGAAACCTGGGCTTCATAATTGAGCACTGACGGCCATATTGGTCATCCCAAAAGAGCCCAAGCAGTGGATTAAGGGGCCGGTCATTTATACAAAATTTTTTCCTTGAAAAAACTGGATAAGCGCCATAACAGATACAGAATCCAGCAATTCAGTGAGCTCACTGTATTTGCGCTATGGGATGGCATGTCTCTAACGTGCACCTGGGAATACAACTTCTGTTAACAGGTGGTCTCTGGATGCTATTGTGTTTCGGTAGACCAAGATGTCCGCCTGTTGACATTCTCTAATTATACACATTACTGTTGTGTAGCCACTCCATTGTATAGAGATCAGTGGGTATAGTGCGACTGCGAAATAAAACTATAAATCATTACGCATCCCCTTTTAAAATGTCCCATGTTTTCATGGATCTGTAACCTTGTTTAATCACAAATGATATCTAAAACACCCCTCTTTAATTTTTCTCAAATCCACTGAGGTTTTAAAAAGTTAGTTTTTTTTGCAATAAATTTCTAAACGAACTTCGCTCCTATCCTTTTTGTGCTCAACGAAGTTCACAAGGGTGGAGGCTTGTGCAAACTTGCTGAAGTCACATGATATATTTTTGCTGGCTTCCTGTTTCGGGTACTGCATGCGGCGTTGTAAAAATGCCACAGGGAATAAACATGGGTAGCTTCCATGATTGCTGTACAGTTTGTCCATTTGTCGGAAAAATCTGGATTTTTTTTTCAGGAATACTCCAATGCCATGAAAACCATCTGTACGTTTTTATTTAAGGGATAATTTCATGTGTGCCGATAGATCATACCAATAAATCACTTAAAACAATGATCTTCAACGCATTACGAAGTGATCTATACTATCGTATGTCTAAGCACATGTTCTTACTAATGGCTAAAATGGTTCAAGAAGTTTACATTTCATGACATGCGAAAATTCCCCAAATACTAATAATTTGTGCTAAAATTATTTATTTTTGAATTTGATTAAAATGATTGTAAGTCAGGGTTTTTATTGGGATCACATGACCTTATTGAGGTGAACTTATTTTCATGCCTTGTGGGATGGCTCAATACACCCTCTCGCCTTTACCATCAATAAGATGCAGAGATGAGTATGTCAGGGGGATCAATTCACTTGTTTAAAGGGTTAGCAGCGATAATGCCGAGAGAATCGAAAAATTGGAAATGCTTTTTAAACTTTAAGTGTGTCAAAATGTTTAGTGAAAAAATGAAGTATTTGAGGAAATTATCATACCGTCTCCCGTAAATAGACATACAAGCGATGGCGTCTCAAATCTACACTAAACACCTGAGTGTGTTTTACACCAGTACGAGAATAAACAAAGATTAATCATGTTTGTGTTTGAGGTCAAACTTAAACATCATCATGTGTGTCACAATATTACGCCATTAAAATCTGATTTCCACAGGGAAAGGCCTTTGGATCACAAGTCGGGAATTTTGATACGCATGTATAGAAATTACAGATAAGATAAGAGTACTCCTTATCATTAATACCGGATTTTTCAAGCCAACCACTTTGCAAAAAGGTTGTTCGCAAATCCATGCCGTAACAAAAATACAAAAACATGGAATTATTTTGATGATTTTTTGCGATGTTTTCGGATTAGCAAATCGCTGCTAATAATCCCTTAAAAGCATATAGGAAGCCCTGGGCTAACAAACATTTTGAAAAATTACAATACAGCACAAACTTGACACCTGTCCCTATTGGCAGAGGATTTCTTCTCCACTCTTATCTTGATCCTGTGGGAGAGCGTGGCCTAGCCGGTTAGGGGTGCTTGCCTCTGGCGTCAATTTTAAACCATCAAAATTTCCCATGTTCGAATCCCGGTGGGTACGTGGCACTTGCTGGATTATTCGGGTAACTAATCAATTCTGATTTGATCTTAACCAGCTAAGTGATTAAATACAGATTTTTAATACGCTCTCCTCCATGGTTCACCTTGATGAGCAATGGATCATGAAGCATCCCCCTGTCCTTCGAGGGGACGTTAATCCGTCGGTCCCGTGTAAGAGAGATCCACAACTGTACATGTACATCGCAGTCAGTGTCGAATAATTATAAGAGTAGGGTGTAAACCCCTGACTGTCCCAATCCGCCCCAGCCTCAAATAGCGGCCATGTTGGAGCGTCCGTATCATGGATACACGCGGCCCCCGGAATTAACGCACACAGCTGAACAAATCCTGACACACCCCAAACGCCATTACCCAATTACCAATGACTTGTGTACGAGCAACCAAGAATCTTGATCCTATTGCATAGATTCTTATTAAATTCACCAAGAACACCCTGCAACCCTGTCGACCACTGACTATGACAAGAAAAAAAGGTTCAAAAATGTGCAATAATCAATCTTTTCTTCACACTGTTGCACTGAGACTAAAATTGGGCATAATGATCACAATAGCTCCAGCTTGGTCATTTGACAGCCATTAAATTATATAACATAATATTTAGACACTTCTAAAGTTCTATATTTTCTCAAGACATATTCTGTAGCCCTTCACCAGGCCTGTCACCTGGGGTGGACGCTCCCCTCCCATTTCCAAAAATCCCAGAAAACCCTAAAATGGGTCAAAAAGGGGCCAAAAAAAAAATCAATTTTGCAAGTGGGTCGAGCTAAAAATTAATACTATTTTGATGAAACTTAAAATTCAGTACAAAGGATCTTCTTTTGTTGCCAAATTTTCCCCCACACTGGGGGAGGTGAATTTGTAGAAAAATTCTCCTTTTGAACACAATCTCCCCCCCCCTAAAAAAAATAACGCTTATGGGCACCGGGCAGCCTGGCTTTAACCTATACCCACAGAATTAAATAACAGAGAACCCGGACTCCCTATACCGCCACGTGTAATGGCGTCGTCAGCCATGGAGCAAAAGTTGGGGGTATTCGGGTCCATGCCGATCAGCGCGCGAAAACAAACGGAGCAGCTTTGTGTGTCAATAAACGTGTTTGATTGTTTGATACTGCGTTGAGTTGCATCAGGTGCGGATACGCATTATAGTCCTTACAATAAAATTTTCCATTTTGCTGGTTGATTTGATTTCACTGCCAATTCCAACATTATGAAAGAGGCTGTACTTCTGAAGAATGAGGCCTATTGTTCTTTTAAGTTGGTATTTTTTTATTTTTATTTTGAAAGAGGACATATACGAGAAAGATTCTCAAAATAATTTAATAGGTTTCTTGCATGTAAATAAGTAGGGAATGCAAGTATACGACTTAAAGAGACACTGGCACATTTGAAAAAAGTGCGCCCTCAAGATTTTTCAAAATCGATATTTTTGCATGGTTGTAAGGCTTTTATTTACAAAAGCCCTCACCCGAAATGATTAAGACCAAATCAGCTTCCTTATGGGTAAACAGAACGATTTTATAATTTAACGTCGCCGACGACGTTAAATTCAGCAGGCGACGAAAATGGCGTTTAACACAAGAACACGCACGCTGTATGCATGTTTCCCACGCTATGCACACTGTTTGATCGGTCTATATCCTTTGTGGTTTTAATATCAGTCAGTACGAGTAAAAAATATTCATGTAATATACACATTTGTTGATTAAAGTTATGGAAAACTTAAAAGTTGGCCTACAAATTACCTAGATGTCTTTATCCAGTCATATCAATGTCCCTATCTGTTTTTGGGTATGTTATTTTTATGTGTAAAATATATCTCTGTTCTTCCAATGGCCTAGACTATCATTTGAGAGCAAATTGAAGAAATTTCATATTTTGTGAAAATGTGCCAGTGCCGCTTTAACCCAAAATAAGCTCAAATACAAACAAAATCAAAAAGTCTTATAATTTGTTTTGATGTTTGATTAGGTCTAAATGGAAAAAGGCAAGTTTGTCAGAAAGAAAAATAGAATTATGCGAAATTGGTGTTTTTAGTTTTAAAAAAGGCTGTGCGAAGTTTGCAAATTTTTCATTGCATTTTAATGCCACGTTTTCCGCTTTAAAAGCCATATTTTTACATTTTTTAATTATTAAAAAAAAATCTTGAGGAAATAAAAAAAAAAGCAAAATGTGTAAAATAGTAAATTTTAAAAGCTGTTTGACCTTACTTTCTATGAAACTGACTTAGACTTAAGTTCTGTTAGAAATTTAATTGACTTAATTCTCCAGCAGGTAGCATAATTTTAGCTGCCCAACACACGAAAGTCCCCACTCTTGCGACGCAGTAAGTGCGTTGTGAATTTAGCATTTCAAATTACGCATGTCGCGCATACGCCACGATCACTTCCAAATGCGTCTCGAAGAAAACATGAATACCCCCAACTTTGGCTCCATGTCTGATTCAAAATGGCGGCGAGTCCGGGTTCTCCGTTATTTAATTCTGTGCCTATACCTAAAATACCTTTCCTCAGTCCACTGGCTTGCAACACCGGCATCCACATGGAATAAACATAGGGCAGCTATTGTTGTTGGGTAAAAAGTAACAGCCCCAAAAATGTTGCTCAGTGCCATGTGTTTAACCTATTCAAAGAGACTGTCCAAAACTATATAATAATAGACCTAGGCTAAAAGGCAACCTGAAAATCATACTGAACAAGGATAGCCTGTGTTGTGCATTTTGATACATGGTAACTTTGATTGCAACAGTTAAAGGTGCGTGTTCCGATTGTTTTTGTTCTTAAGGGTCACTTTTTGGACTTTTTGCCTTATAAACTTTAGCGAAAATTCAGTTCCAAATAGGCCTGTAAATTTCAGTTCCTAATGTCCTACTTTGAGAGACAAAATCAGTTCACAAGCCCCCAAGCCACACATCCCTACCTGAAAAAAGTTAAGTGCCCCCACAGGTGGTATCTTTTGCCATACCAACATAAGTAAAAGGATGATACCGTACTTGATGAAAACTTCTGTAAAGACTCTCCCGTAATGATATCTGATTGCAGATGACTTCTAAATGAGCAAAGAAACTGTTCCAATATTGCTATCTTCTGAAGATAGCATTGCTTTATAGTCCGGGCTAAAAATGAGCTAGGTATCACCTGGAAGGAAAGTTTATCTCATGTGGTTTTTCTAGATCAGAATTTTATGAGGAATAAGAATATGTTAGGTAAAAAGGCCCAATCCTGAATGCATCCTCAATATAGGGGGGTTATTTTCGGGGGGTCAAAAAAATTAAGAAAAATCATATATTATGGTACATATGAAG